>KZ807316.1:0-19238 GCA_000696205.2 Oncopeltus fasciatus | reverse complement strand
TTTTTTTTTTTGCTGGGTTAGCCTCCCTTGCAACCACTAAGGGTCATTGGAGGGAGGGGCTATCTACAGGGTGCCACCCCATTCTAAACACCCATGGCTCAGGACAAGCTTCTATATTATAAATAAAAGATTGACCTGGGCGGGATTTGAACCCGCGGCGTCAGGATTGCGAGACCCGTACGGATCCCCTGAGCTAGCCTGGCGCCCCAATAATTAATTTGTAACTTTTCGACTTTTCTAGCATTTTATTTAAAAGTTGAATTTAAAGGTTACTTCTGAAAAAATTCACTCTTTTATAAAAAATAGTTTAAACTACTTATTTTCTTTAATTCTAGATTCCTTTTGTTTATTAATTAAAATTTAATACTTAAATAACTTGACAATGAAATAATAATTCATTTATTTAGTAAACATAAAAATATAACTTTAAAATTGATATGAACCACAAGTAAATGGGATTAAATGAGATTAGAATTTAATTTTTAAAAACAAATCTATAAGTTTAATTATTTAGACGATAATAATTTTTTAAAGGGCAAATATAACATAACTTGTCTTTTATTCACGAATTTTTTTTTTTAACTTAAGCAATTTTAACCTTAAAAGGTTATTTTAAAAGCATCGGAAAAGAGGGTTAACTCCAAGGGTTTGTGGCCTATATTCTCTCATTTCTAATAATGTTTCTGATGACCTTCGAAGGTTACAAGCTCTCAAATTTAAATAAATAAATTGTGGGTACTTGGCCTTCATTGAACACTTATTTGTGAGCTCACAATATCGAATGGTTCTTGATTTATTAAATACAAACCGAGAAGAGACATATCCTCGTCTACAATATTTTTTATGGGCAACATTCTCATTGGCATATTTTCAGATGTGTAGTACTAGTAATTCTAATAGCGTTACCTCACAAAGAGGCTATGAATTTAAACATGCGATGCATAAAATAAAGAATAAATTTTAAAAAGTACATTAGATTAAATGAAACCACATGAATAATAAATTTAAAATAAGTTGGTTTTCACATCGCAAGGAAAATTTATAAGATATTTTAAAAAAGCTCCCTGAATTAATTATCCTTGCAACTGCTAATAGTAAGGGACAAGATGGTCAAGCCCGAAACTACGCCATTTCTTAAGGGTTGTGACTATCTCATAGGAGAAAATAATGTAAAATGTTTACAAGGAGAGTCGAGATACAGTCCTCTATTTACATCATCCTACAAAGTCAAAAACACTGGACAAAAAGGAATGATAGAAAAAGCAATATTCTTACATTTGTCTAGAATAGACAAAATGAAAAGTACTGAAAGAAGGCAGTACTTAATGGTATGGGAAGTAGTAGATCGTATCGGGGAAAGTAAATGGTTCGAATTTTGCAAAAGGATGGCATTTGAAAGCTGGCTTAAACATTTGCTTTGTTATTAGGAGAGACCTTTACACAAGAGGACTCAGGAGTCTCTGTAAAGATGTAGGTTCTTTTCTGAAAGAAATTGTTTCATATAGGTGCATACAATTGCCACGGGAAGTGACAACACTTCAATATAAGTTTGAAAAAATTCAAAATATTTTTTCCTATTTAAATTTAGAAATCTCTGACATTTTTTCAGATAATAAAACATATAGTTTTCTGTATCAATTTGAATGCCTCAATAATTTTTTTTCTTTACAGAAATAAAACTGTTTAAAGACCAGTCAGATCAAAAGTACCACAAACTAATTAATTATTACCATGATTTCTTATGTTTATCTCTTTTTGTTCTTTTTTTTTCTATTTAAATTCATGGACAAGAACCTCAACAAAAGAACTTTCTTTTTCCTCCTGAGATAAGCTTTCTCAGGGTGTCTTATGGCATGCGTTACCATAATCATTGTAATGCGGCTTTTGGCTATTGGACAGGTTTTTTTAAAAAATTGAGTGAGCACCAAGTAAAAATCTAATCAATTATAATTAAACGTTTTTGTAAAGATTTAACGCTAAATTTTGTAAGAATATTGGGTATTTATTACTAGAGTTTGTCATGCTCAATTTTTTCTAATATTTTGTATTTATCAAATGTGTTGTCCGTAAGTTTTATAAAGTAGAATTTCCCTATATCGAACTTCTATATATCGAAAATCTCCATACATCGGATTTTTTTTAAATTCCCTAACTCATTACATAGAAAAACTGTTTTTTGATATTGAAAAAATATTCTATATATCGAGCATTTTTGGACCTAGAGAAATAGTGCGAGCAAACAGCTCTACCGAAAAAAAAAAAAAATGGTGGTTTAAATGTAAACGACCCGCCGGATTGTTAATCACAGATTCCCTCCAGACGAGCTGTCATCTCAGTCTTTAACTTCCCTCTACTTGGGCCGTTTCGCTGTTCGCCAGCTTGTCAATTTATTATTTTCAGTCCGGTAATCTATTCGGCCTTTTGTCAGAGAGGACGTCAGTTTGTTAGTGCGTCTCTTCGTCGGTGGCAAAACGTAAGTCATTGTCTATTGCAGAAAATCTTCACCTTTTGAAGGATGCTGACAATGCGGAATAAAAATCTTGCTCAGAAGTACGGCATTCCAACTTTTACCGTATCTACGATTTTGAAAAACCGTGAAATTGTGTATAAATCAGATGATTTTATTGGGGCTGAGAGGAAGCGCTATAAAAAATGCCAGTATGATAAGATTGACCAAGCCCTACTAAAATGGGTTAAACTAGTGTATGACAAAAACATGCCTATCTCGGGACACCTCTTGAAAGAAAAAGCCTTGAAATATGCTAAGCAGTTAGGTCAAAATGATTTCTAAGCCAGCACAGGTTGGCTTGACAAATTTAAGAAGTGGCATAACCTAAAGAGAAAAGTGATTTCTGGGGAAAGTGCAAGTGTCTATGAAAATGAATTCATTCAATGGAAGGAAACAATTTTAAGAATAATCTTAGCAGAGTATAGTCCAGAGGACATCTTTAATGTTGAAGAGACTGGTCTTTTCTTATAAATGTTTGCCAAACAAAACACTAACTTTCATGAATGATGATTGCCACAGCGGTAAAAGCTGTAAAGAGAGAGTGACACTTTTAGTTGGTGCGAATATGACGGCCAAAGAAAAACTAAGGTTATTCCTAGGTGCTTCAAATGAGTTAAATCCTTAGAAGTCGATTACAGTTTTAATAAAAAAAGCCTAGATGACTGGTGACATGTTTGAAGCGTGGTTTTCAAGCTTAAACAAAAAAAAAAAAAAAAAAAAACAGAAGAAAAATTGTAATAATTATTGACAATTGTCCAGGTCACCCTAATGTCTCGTCAAAATTGTCCAACATAAATTTAATTTTTCTGCCACCGAACACAATCTCAAAAATGCAGCCCATGGACCAGGGTATAATTAAGAATTTAAAGGTTCACTACAGAAAGAGGATTTTGAGAAGAATATTATGGGCCCTGGAGACCCCTTTTAACCGCTATAGATCTGAGAACCAGCATAGCAGAGCATACAAAGGTTTGTCAAAATGATGTTACCGCCACTACAATAAAAAATTGTTTTTCAAAGGCCGGCTTTTCTGAAACACTAACTAGTGTAAGGGAAGATGATGTGATGAATGACGTACACACAAGTTGGCAACATATACAGGAGGAAATCTATATTGGCAGTGAGGTTGAACTCGATCGATTTCTTCAGATTGACGATAATGTTGTTGTAGCCGAATACCCTACTGACGATGACATTTTAAACTCTGTACATAGTTCAGGAAACTGATGATCTGCTCGAAGAGTAAGAACCTGGAAGATCATCAAAACACGAAATATTGTCAGCTTTTGATACAATACAAATTCTTCGGGGCTTACAGTTCATATATCATGTTCCAGATGAGATATTTTCCGGGCTAAATAGGTGAGAACATTTTTACGATGAAGCATCTAAATGTATGTACAAGCTGACATAAGATCTTACTTTATGAATAGGTAACTCTTTGTGGTAATGCAATTTTTATTATGTACCAATGTTAGTAAATTCCTAATTAAACATTACTATGCCATTTTTACGTTATATGAATACATATACATACGTACATTCATTCATTCATTTGTTATATTTCATTTAAAAAATAAAATGAACCAAACTTGTATATGTGTTTAGTTACACATACAACACCATATCCCTCTGTTCCTTTATTTGGAGGTGCAAAAACCCTATCAATGTGATAAAAATTAACCTTCTCAACTTAAAAATGTACATACATTCATGTTTTTCCATATATCAAAATATCTATATCGAATTTTTACTGGAACCTTGAAATTCTATATATGGAGGTTTTACTGAATGTGTCCCACTGATGTATTAAGACATCACTCAACCATAAACAATGTTCTCTTGTAGAAGGACGTTGGTGCGAGTTTCGAAATTAGGCCAGAAATAAATAGTACCATGATTGATTGCCAGAGAGAAATTAGGCCACACAAACTAGTAGGGAGAGTGTCCGTCTCGAAACCCGAGCCTCGTCTGCAAATATTTTGCTGTCCCGCCCTTTATATGCTCCCCTCCCAAACCTATCCTAATCTCGCATCAAAACACCGCCCTCCAACACCACCCTCCCCCACCCCCACCCCCACAAACCAAACGGATTGAATTTTCTCTTCAGCCAGATAGGGTTTTAAACTCCCTATCTAAGCGTTAGGAGTGTAACGAAGAAATCTCTGTTCTATTGTTTGCCAAAGGACTTTTCAACTGATGGAAGTTTTGGTAAATGGGGAGTCAGCAATTTAGGGGTTTCGCTAAGGATTTGATAACTAGACGTAGACTGTTAGTTTGAAGGAAAAGCTATTTTTGATGGTTGTATATGCAGTTTATGGGTTTTATGAAGAGAACTTTGGTCGAAAGTTGTCTAAATCAGGGAAACGTTCGGTAGCTAAGAGTTTTTCCGGAATTATACTCGAGTTGATTTTCTTAGCTTTCCGGGAGAAGAATAGTGCTTATAGTCAAGGGAGATCCGCGTAATGGCTTACTGTTTTGTAATTTTCCGAAGATTATAAATAATACCAGGAGGATATCTGCAGTACAGGGGGTTTTGTCAAGGATATGTCTGTTCTTTTGGTTTTTTTAGACAATGGGTTTTGCATAGGAACTTTAGGTAAGGAGAAGGTGTCTGTTACATAAGATATGTATGTAAATCAGATGAAAATATTTTAAATTGTAGATTTTTTCAATTTATCGAGCTATAAGTAGTAAATAATTAAAGAAGTTGAAAAAAAAAAAACTGCCACTTTATAGTAGATTTTAATTTTGCTCTATGTAATTTTGACTAATTTTCGTTGGTATTAAAAAACACAAGCACCTATTATATTAATTTTTTTATTTTAAAGTAATTTTGGCTTTGATACTTTTCGATCTGGGGGTACAAAGTTTTTAATTGCGTAGACTATCCGACCTTAATAAACAAATATAAGAATTTAACGGATAATATTAATTTTACGGATAATATTAATTTTACGGGTGTAAGTAAGAAATTAAAATTATAAACCTCAGCTGCACGGAGGAAAACTCCTAATGTTTGATCCTCATTTGCAGTGAAAGAATAAAGAGGCTAAATTCTCGTTTAAAACTCGTGAGCTACGAGAATTTTGTGCTTCAAAGACTGCTGTGTTAGGTAGCGAGGACCGAGCTGTTCGTCAAGTATTCGAAAAAAGAAGAAAAGTATTAAAATAAAACTTCAATCATACGATTGATTTTCAATTGTTTAAGGAACAATATATAATGTGCTCATTCACATGGCTAATGCGATGTTTTATCAAATGTGGCCTGCCATTTATTTTGTAGTTATGCATATGACACATCTATAATCGGATTTCAATAAAGTAAAAAAAAAATTTTTTTAATTCTTTTAAAAGAAATCTAGTTTTTAAAATAGCTACCAATTTTTATCAATAAAGACCACTTACTTCCAATTTAAGAATTAACCCGGCTCTAATGTAACTTATGATTTAATATATTTTTTTTTTTTTTTGCATTTGAATTCCTAAACATGAACCTCCATAATGGAACGTTCTCTTAACTTTTGAGATAAGATTTCACAGGTTGTTTTATGACATATTTTACCATAATCATTGTAATTTCTTTTGATTTACAATAAAGTAAAAAATGCGGCTTTCAGCCATTACACAGACACTTTTACACCAAGTAAAGACATCACCAAGTAAAGACATCACCAAGTAAAGAGATCACCTAGTAAAGACCTTTTGAACATTGGAAAAAAGTAACCTTTATAGAGAGAGAAAAGGCTAAAAATAGTATTTTCGAGTCGTGTAACACAAGATTAGTAAAAAAAACCGCCTACTCATCTGCAATATTGCCTTTTCATGGTCCAATATTAATAACGGAATGATAGTTAAACCACCGTTATCGTGTTCCGTACTGCAGTTCTTGTCTAATCCTATTTGAACTTCTCATGACTTATTCAGATTGAAACCTAAAAATCGATCGTTATTCTTCGGCAAAACGAACTCAGATGAATCCTCTTTTTCTGCTGGGCAGTTAGGGTTAGATTAGGCGGAATACAGAGCTGGCTGACAAGGCAGTGGATCTAATTGTGGGACGTTGTGGTAATCCTTGTTAGAGTTGCAAATGAAGAAGGGCAGCGGACCAGGATTCGCGGGCCTGCTGGAGGTGACCTCCCAATTAGGTGTAGCCTGGATGGCTGGAGTTCCAGCGGTGTGTTCCTGACTGTTGTCCCAGTCCGCAACCGCCCGGAGGACCTAACTTGTCCCGACCGCACACAAACTTCCAGATCTGTCCTTTCCAACTTATTTCAAATGGAAATCTAGTTTACTTGCTTCCCACACGACGACAAGGCTAACATAAGAATTCCTTCAGCTGTACTGTATCACCTTAACTACTCTTAACTTCCTACTCTTTCCGTAACGGATATGTCTCTATGTCATCCTTCTGGACAATCCCCGCCATTGACTGCAATGAATTAAACATAAAATCATGTATATGATTACATTTATATACAGTTAAAGTATACAATTAAATTTATTAAAAATTTACGGCTGTATATGTTGTGCGATTTCCAACTATTTCTTTCCATTTTTGTTAAACGCAAACAAGGCAATTGCGTTAAACGCCTAGCGATTATATAGAAAGGGGTTCGTGCTAACTGCACTAAACGTTGGTGTATTTGCTCATAAATGGTGTATTTGTTTTAATGGTGAGACCAGTTACTTTCAGCTCAGTTTTTTTACCAATTCTACCTCAAATTTAACGAATTCATATTGTTCCAAACAATAAAAAAACATGCTGGCAGAGTTTTTGGAAATACTCGATGTCTGTGAGACATGCTTAACTTGAATTTTTCACAGTTTTTCATTTTATTAATCCATTTATACACACACAGAACACACACAAACTCACACATACACACATATATATTTATAAACATGTGATTATAAGTACCTGTGTCAATGAAATCTAAGACTTTTCGCTAAAATTAATAGTAGTAATAAAATTCAATGTGTGACCTTCCGAGGAATTTAAAAAATTTATTTTAAACTTACATTCTCAGATCTTTAAAAAACAAAATATAAGTGAAATAACCTCCTAGTCTCTTAATAATTAAAATTGTACTTCTAATAGAAACAACAATAATTTATTTTTCCATAAAATATATTTTAAGAACTAAAGGCTTCAAGCTTAGGCTTTAAACTTCGTATTTAATTCAGCACAGCCATCTTAAGAAATGTGATAGATAACACTTTTCACAAATTAGAAGTCTGGGAGCAGCGTAGAAGGCGAAGTTCATTTTTAATTTCTTTTAATAAATAATTAGACATGAGACAGTTTGGAAAAGCACCAGCCTGTTAGAGAATAAATACCTGCTACTTCTCTTAGTAACCCAGAACATCTTATATTCACCTAAGAAACCTATAAAATTAAATAACATGCAAACTTCAAATTGATAGCGACATAAAGAAATAGACCCGTCTTTATGTTGTGAAATTTAGAAATAAATAGTAATATATACATAAAAAATACTAATAGAAATTAAAATAATGAAGTTTGGGGCACCAGTTTTCCAGTCTTGGGCTTGTCCGAATCAGTTGATGAAGTTCCTAAAGAATTATATGAAATGTGTTTCAAGACTACCCTTATACTATATATATGTATTTAATTGCAATGAAGTAATGGAAGTATTGTGATAAGGTAGACGAATGACAATGTCAGATAAGTATTTAGCAACATTTAAAAATGTGTATTAAAGACTGTTTCAGCAGCATAAGTGTTTTTCTGAAGAGGAGCTGAAAGATTAGTCGCCATATTTACCATTACTGTAAATTTCTCGTTTCTTGTTGTATTTTTTTTTTGTTTAATGTTTACATAGAATTTATTTATGTATCTTCAATAATTTATTCAATATAACACCAGATTGCATGTTCTTTACTATAAAATTATTTATTAGTCTTATTTTCTTGTCTTCCAATTTTCAAAAATAACTATAAATGGATTTTAAGAAATTTGCCTTAAAAGTCTTGAGTTTTATACTATATGTTTTTTTTTTAAAGCTTGATATGACATCTTAGTAACTAAATTTGTAGAATTCTTCTCAAAAAATACTTCCATAAGACAAGAAAAAATAAAAACATCAGTGAAAAAGGTTTTGGAAAGAAATAGTATTGGGATTATTTCACCTTCTTTGTACTGAAAAACATTTTCTATTCTTATCAAGTTTGTATTTTAAATTTACAAAAGTGATGGGATGAGAACTTAAATTAATCTCTAAGTTTATCTCAAACCCACTAAATCCTTTCTGAAATATTTTCCTAAATACATTATTTTAGTGCATTATTCCCAACACATTATTATGTACAACAAACACACTCACACACACACACGCATATATATATAACCTTGAAAATCAAGACAACGTAACTGTTTAGCACCCATGGTTTGTCATGCATAATAGTGGAATTATGATTTCAGGTTAAATTTTAATTTGATTTTTTAAAATTTAAAAATGTTAAAAAACATAAAATAATCTAAAGGGTTATTTCCATAAATAAAAAAGTATATAGTATACAAGAAATATTAGCTTATTCGAGAATATTAGCTGTATTCCACGTCCTTATGGTGAGTACTTTCGTTAGGAATCCCATCTTCGATTGCTTGTCTTCCTGTACTGAATTATGTTTGTCCTGTTTTTTGGATTTTTCATGTAGCAAAGATCGTGACTTACATTTTTTTCTATCCCTTTCAGAATGAGTAGCTGTCTGAAAATAGTGCCTTCGCGTGTGTTNAACTGTGTACAACTGTTATATATATATATATATATATATATACATATATATAAATAGTTTATAAGTTATAAATTTGCAACTTGCGGTTATTATATTTTATAATTACTTTATAGGAGTAATGATATTTACTATTCCAGGTATGGTGATTATTGAAGCCAAACGTCCTTGAAATCCTGCTCTTCCATCAAACATCAAATTTCAACCAAAAAAATTTGACTCAAAAATTTGCAGTAAAAAGTTTAAAAATAACTTTGGTTTCTCTATTTAAAAATAGTAGACACACACCCAGCGAATGCACATTTCTATACATTATTAAAATATGCTACTTTCGGAAAAGGTTTTCCCTTTTTAAACTAGATATTCTCCACAATTTTTGTAACAAACAAAAAATTTTGTAAATTTTATAACGACCAAGATTTGTCTATTACTCTCACTCTCAAAACACACCACACATCACGAACGATTTCGGTTAATAATTACTTCGTACAAAAGTTTGAAAAATAAAGCTGAAATCCAAAATTTTATATGGCTACAACTCGTCCACACAATATGTATGTATTTATCTCATTCCTTCTCCTGTTTTTATTTTATTACATACATCACCATTGCCAGTATTTCGTATTCTAAACACACACATATATAATTTTTAACAGACTGTATTTTTAGTAGGATAGATAAAGAATAAATTATGAATTCCAATAGTAATGGGTCTAAAGTAACTAGCTTGATTTCCTTGAAGAGTTTCCTCTAAAATGATTCAAAATGTCTTAATCGAAAACAAACCTAAATCTACTTAAAAAAAAGAAGAAAACAGCTTTTACTCTAATCGTGGAAATATTAAAATGTCACACCAACGGACTAACGCACCATTTAACACAACTCAAGAAGCACTCTTTGGGAAGGGGCCATAAGAAAGAGTCTCTTTGATGATAGATGACTCGATCTATCGGCTGTGGACCGAGAGCCACTTTCTGAAGGCACCAAGAATCCTCGATAAGCCTTGATGTTAATTGAAGCGAGAGATATTCTCGCGTTCTTGAACATCTCTCGCCGGACTGGAAAATTCTGCCATTAAAGATAATATAGATAAATCCTTCTCTTCTTTACTGAAATAAGCCACTTCCAACATAAAGTAAAAGATAAATATAAACGTTGAAATGCAACTGGAAAAATGGTTATCTTCTTTAAAAAAAATAAAATAAAACTTCCAAAATAAAGCTCATCCATTTTCTTGTTTTGCGGCATGGAGATGAAGTTATTGAAAATGCAGCTTCTGTAAATGTACGTTTTCAGGACAATACTACAGCTAAAAACTAAAATCTTGTTTTTAACTAATTTTTTAGCCTGTTAATAGCAATAAAAAAGTCATAAAATTCATATTTCAAAGGGATTACTAACTAAAGTAAAATGCGAACAACTTAGTTTCCTGCTAGTGAAATTCGCTGGAGAAATCGAGCTATAAATCGTCTATAAATAATTTGGATATATTTCCACCAATCAATCTTAGGAGATTTGATAACAACAAAAGTTTAAATACCCATTCATTGTAGGACAAGTTATTGGTTTTAGCAGTTTTCCGATAAGGAATTTAAGCTTATCACGTTGGTTCCATTAAGCGACTTACAATTTTTTTTACAACCATCCTACTTAGAAGGACCAAAAAATTCGGCCCACTTAAAATTTTCATAAGAGAAAGAAAAAGAGCACTCAACCCCTTAAATTCTTAAATTTTTTCTCTTTTCGACGATTTCCTTAAGTAATTAAATAATTAAGCAACGCGCAGAAAAAACTCAATTACCTATATTGTATCTCTTTAAAAAGAGGTAGGCGAGATCCAATTTAGTAGTTTATACATTAATTAACTTCTTTAACATAATTAAACTTTAACTTTTACATAGGTACTCTGTAAGCACAATAAAATTTTCTATCGAACTTGTCGTCACAGCTTATAGCTTGATTTCTATAGGACATTTACATCTAAATCTTAACTGCTTATTATACAAGAAACGCAAAGAGAGCCAGATAAAAAATCTTGCTACCTCAGTCAGGAATCAAACCCGGGCAGGTATACCTGCTTGGAAAGTAGGAGATCCGTGTTCGATTCCTTGCTGAGGTAGTAAGATTTTTTATCTGGTTCTCTTTGCATTTCATGTAAAAAATTTTACGTGGGATTACATACAATTTTTGATAAAGAACGTTATTATTGATGCAGAATAGGTCATAATGTAGGACTTAAATTTATGAAAGGAAAATTATCCTTTGTATTTTATAAGGTAGGTGAGATACACGATTATGAAAGGTGGCAGTTGAAAAGTTAAACTAGAATAAGTCTACTATAAGTTCAAATGGAGAATTGTTTTTAAACTCTCGGGATCTCCCAGTCATGAAAATGGGATCTTGGTGACACAACGTCTTCTCTCGGGACGAACTTATAGGTTCGTTCGTCTTAATACTTTGGCAGAATTTATAGAAAATTAGAAGAATCTTCTTAAGAAACACATAAGAAAGAAATACAGCAAGATTTAAAAATCCTTCATTAATAAAAAACATATGGAGGTTCCCCATTAGGTAACTTTATTTATGAACAAATATTCGTCAAATAAAGTAAAATAATTAAATGAAATATTAATGGCCAAATGTCAGTTTGATGGAATGAAGTAAAGTAAGCCTTTCTATGATCTGAACGGCGAGTCCCTTCTCCAAGGATCTTTGATACAGTGATTGTTGACTCTTTTGACTTATACTATTTTGTATACATTTTATTATGTAACCAATATTTTTTTTTTACTTTTTACAATTTTAATTTTGGTTAACATCGGGAAATTCAGAAAAGTAGTTTTAAAAAAAAAAAAAGTTAACTCAAAGGCTGGGATCGAAAACGAATTCTGCTTTTTGATGTAATAAGCGAATTAACTACCTTCTAGTACTGTTTTGTGATAAGTAATAGTTTTCATATTAATTTCAAAATAAAGCATGTATGTAATTTTACACACATATTTCAGAACCTAGGCAAGTTAGTAATTAGATAATTGGATTTTACATGTCTTGAATAGCAGCAATAGAGGTTTAAGATATTTATTATTAAGTGTGCTTTAACGGTAAAATGAAAATTTCTTTTTTAACGAAGATAGCTTATGTATAAGCATATTGAAACTTCAAATATTAGTGTATGATTAAACAATTTTTATCTAATCATTTTTAACTTCAAACTACTTTATTTCATAATATATAGATTTTTCTACTCTTGTTTCCCTTTTCTCTAGAAAAACCAGCATTGAACTTGACAGGCAAGTGACTTTCTTTCTTCCTTTAATTATAATATCCCCTTGAAGGAAAAGTGAACTTTACTACCATTCGATCTCTTCAGTGTGGGAAATGCCGGAGAGGAGGAGACGATCCTGAAGACAAAGGTTGTCCGGGGACCTGGAAAAGTGGACTTTATACATGACTGCGAATCCAGTCAAACTTCCGAGAGATTAGTCGGGGGGCCCACGTCATTCCGAATTCTCAATGATTAATTCGGAGACAATTGTTAGCGTAAAAACCATTAATTTTATAGTACTTTATGTTTTGAGGTAAAATTACGATCGATTGTCTGACGGTAAAAAATAAATTGACAACTTAACCATTCCTCAAAAGCTATAGCAGAGACAACGTTTCAGATTACTTAATCTGAATTGTTAGCTAGTAGTAGTAGTAGTAGATCATTGGAGGGCCATCAACTTCTAGGTTATTACGCCCTATAAATACACTTTAATATGTTTACTATAAATTAGTTAACAAAATACAGGAATCAGGACTATTTCGACCACTATAACAACCTAAATTAATGGATTTTTTTTTAACTAAAATAATAAATAATATCTCAATCTTTAATTTAGATTTTCCAGGCTATACCTGCTTTTTTAAGAAAGTTTAACAGCCCATCTACTGTAGAGGGATATAACTAAAATTGAATTGTTAACTATATTGTTAGGTATAAATAGTTCCTGCATTATTAGTTATAAAATGTTTGGTTTATAATAAGGTTAAACTTAGCTTAGAAGTTATCTGCCTTTAATAATCTGCATAAAATAGTTGATATCTTTGCCATAACTTGCATTATAAAAGAAATATGTAAAATATACTTCGTGCAAAATGAAATTTATTAGCATTTATATTCTATATTATGTAATATATTATATTTAATAACATTATAAAAAAAATAACGTAGAATAAGACAGACATTTAATAATGTAACTTCAATGTTGGTCGGTGCCCCACTTTAAAATAATTGTGTATTTTAAAGTGGGGCACCAACTAACATAAAATTTACAATATTAAATGTCTGTTTTATTATACGTTATTTTTATTTTGAACTTAATTCGATATTTAAGTTTATTTCGCAGAATTTAAAAGGGACTTGGTTTTAGTTTAAATCAAAATAAACGGTAATAATTTATAGGTAGGCAAAATAAAATAATTACAGGTACCTTTGTAATTAATTATGTAAAACTTTGTGATACAGAATATATTTAATGTATAATTAACTATCGTTTATGTTCCGTAACATTTTCACAAAAAATGTCAGATAAAGATGATATTTGTGAGTGTTATAGAACAGTAGAGTGCCTCCACCAACTGAGGGGAGAGCCAAGATATAGCCAAACATCACCCACAAGTACATTTTACCTTTTCTTTATGACTCTTTTGAGCTTTTACTGGAAGTTTATTATTTTCTTTTCTATTTGCCTTGAAATATGAAAAATCTGCTTTGTGAACGCAGTTCCTGCGCATTCTGATATTATTGGTTTCCTTGGGCAGCTACTAAATTGGAACATTGGGAAAAGGGTTCACATAACAAAGACATTCCAAATAAAAATGTTCATTAACTAGGTCGCTAAGGAATTTATTTAGTTTATTCAGTTGCTGCGTGTCGGACTTTGTTCTCAACTAGAAGAATTAAGTATCACATTTGAATTTGGAATTAATAAATCGTTAATTACTAAGGTCCACTAATAGCCAACTAAAACTAGTCTTAGATTAAATTTATTTGTAATAATCTAGATTTTTATTAATTTTATTTAGCCTAGAAAAGATAGTGACAAGTATATTTTTAAAATGGAGTTCATTTAAAATGCATTAGTTTTGAAATAAATTTCTTTGACAAAACTTAGTAAAAAGTAGAGTAATTATCCGTGATTAAATTTAACTGATTTAGTTATTTATTGAAACCAGTAAAAATTGCATCATATTCGAATTTAAATGAAGGGAAGAGTGTTTTAGAATAGCATTTATCTGAAGGTTATTAATAAAATACCCATTGAGGTTTAATCTGTCAGTTTTAACTATAAATATTAAATATATAATATATTAAATATAGCATTCGAAGGAATGTATAAAGAATAAATAACATAGGTCGACTCATCTAGGTTTCATGTCGTTTAAATTTAACCAGGAAATGAATTGACACATGCTGTCCAGATGGTCTAGATCCGAACCAGACGGTACGTTTATTTCTGTGGGATAATAATAGGATCCTTAAAAGCCCTATGCCACGCTTTTATTCGAATTTCTCTGTCTTTGGGGATCCAAAATAGTGGACACTACGTAGCAGATTGGCAGGTCAGTTACCATAGTCTGTCACCATAGTGTGTCACCATATCATTTATGAGATAAACACTTGCCAATTCAGCGTAAAATGTATACTATTACATTTTTTTAAAAAGAATTTCGAAAAAAAACTGCATTCTTAACATAAATTTTTATCCTAAAATTAAATATTGTACAAGGATGGCATTTATTAAATATCAAAATGCGTACGGAAAATTAGGTGATGTATATGTGAGAGAATAACATGAAAGGGAATTAGCCAATTAACCTCTTTAATGATACATTTCTATACATTAAAGTCTGTCAATCGACAAATACCTCAAGTACCCTTCAAGACGGATATTGCTAAGAGTAAATGACACATTCATAAATAGCTTCTTCATTTTGAATTATTCCTGAAAATGTTACAGAACTTAGATCAGTTTGAACCTTCTCATCAGCTTATGCTACGATAACGTTGAATATGATTCTTTTCTATTTGTGCGATGGAAATAATGAATGAACTAATCGTTTGAAGAATTTTTATTTTATATTTTACAAGAGACGGGAAAAATTGTGCAATGTGATGCACATAGATGATTTATTCAAGGCGTGACTTATAATCCATATGTTCTCCAATATCATTAAGAATATGATACATCATTTACTTATAAATAAGTTGACAAAGGTCAAAACACTCTCTCATCGCCTTTGATGAAAATTGTCTTCTAGCCAAATAGTTTTTGTTAAAGAAAACTTTTATGAAAAATTGAGAAAATGATTCGCACCAGACATTTTCAGATCCATCAAATTCATCCGACTCAAAAGTTTATCTAAAAGTTCTTAAAAAACCAAAAAGTTTTCATATTCTTTTATGTTCAGAATTCTCTGTGAGAAAATCTTAAATTTTTGATCATTTTAATACTACTTCTAATTTGTAATCAATTTTCATAGACTTTAAATAAAAGTATATATAATGTATAGCTAATTTTTTTAATCCGTCCATTTTAACTCCCTCAGGTTTAAATAATTGTAAAAATACGTAAAAATAAAATAATTTGAGAAATATAAGTCTGGATACAAAATAGTGGGACAAGAGAGATAGGAGGAGGTGACAAAAGGCTTACTGATAACAGTTCAATGCTCTTAGCAACACCTACTGACAATGTCTCAGGGGAAGCCCTGATCGAATCGCTAGGGAACGACCCGCGTGCCTACACGGCCTAACTGCAAACTGTCACACAGCACTGTGTTTCAGACTGTCTCTGGATCTGCACTGCACACTTACAAGTATGTACTTTATCTCAAATCATGTGCTATGGAAATAAAGTAGTTTAAAAAAAATTTATTAAGGATAAGTTTTTAAGTACCTTTCACATTTTTTAAAATTTTAATACAACATATATATTATGTAAATGTTATTTGGCGAATTGTGAACAAGACTTTATTCAACCTTCTAGCATGTGTGGTTCTTTCCATACATAAAAAAGAACTGGCTGTAGATATTATATGTATTTTTAAAAGAAAATTGTCAATAGTAAATTAATAATTGTAAATTGTATTAAATAATATCTGGATCATCCAGTTCCCTGTGAATCTTTTAACTTTAAACACACCAGAGTGCTCCTATCACCAATCGTTAGACTCCTAATGGCCCCTCTTAAAGTTTCTCTAGTTGCCTATTACCCAGAGCTACCTTAGAGTACGTTAATATGGATGTCGAGGTCTTTTCTGGTATTTGAAATGGAGGTCGAGGTTCGTCTTTTCTCCTCTAGATGATATCCTCTTCTTCTAGGTCCAACTTTGCCAGCTAATCTATCTTAAGTCTTCTCAGGAAGAATAATGAAGTAAAAACTTTCATGGATTCTGAAACTATCCATCTTTAGCCAATAAGTGAGGACATCCAGTTCTTTTTTATGCTTGTCAAGGACTATCGGCGTGCCGTATACTTGGTACATTCGTATGGTATCACCATCATAAGTCGCTTACATATTTGAGTTCAATGAAGGACTAGAAAAAATTTATTGAAGATGAGGGGACTAATAATGATCCATAATTCATTATTATTAACCGGGTTTGGTGTTGATTTGGATCTAAAATCAGTGATCAGTGATAAGGTGGAGATAATCTAATGGAGGTAGTCGGAGGAACTGCCAACTAAAGCTTGAATGAAATTGAATGAATTTTTTGCCAGATAGTATCACACACCACTTCAACATGGAGGAAGAGTGCTGGTGTGTACTTCACTTTTAAGTCTCTAACTATCGCTTTGGTAATTCTTTAAAACTAATGCACTGCAGAGTAATGTGGTGTGAAGCTATCTTGATGTTTAGCATAGTACTGCTGGTATGTTCTAATTGAAAATTCCACTATAAATAATATCGACTAGAATAATAAAAGCTAGAGGCCATGCTCACTGGTTTCACTAGCTTTTGATAAGTGGATGTCGATGATATTCTTTAATGCAATCAGGGAGATTCCCCAGCCGAATGGTGGGTTGTAGAAGCTAATTGTGCAATCCGTCCCCTATTTAAGAGCTTGATATATAATTTGGTCATCACCAAGTGATTTGCGCATCGTCGTAGCTGGCAGATGACTTCAAGAATCCCAAAGTCTATATTATGTAGAGGTAATGTAGCAGACTGATAGTTAAACATGCCTGGAAGCTATTGATCAGGATTTTCCACTGTAGAGGTGAACCTCTATTCGAGAGAGTGTGGATCAGAACGTGGATTTCTCGTTAAGAACAGCCAACAGTGTACTTCCATTCTTCGGACGAGCTAGAGTAGAAAATGGCTCTTCTTGCCTCTTTACTCACTGTAAAGTCGCCAGAATTTATGTCTTTTAGGAATGTTTCCTCCTTCTAGAAAGCTCGATTTGCTTTATTTGATTATTTATCGAAACTGAATCTAGGATCTCTGGCTTGTTGCTAGGTTCTTCTTAGATCCTCCCATCCTTATACAGCGAGGTGTCTTATTTTGATAGCTATAAAGGTCGCAGTACTTTTTAGTGGCAGCACTCTTGACATAATCTGAAACAGGAGCAGCCAACTCCTGTACAACTTTGAAGACGTCTTCAGTTCTCGCAATGTAAACTGGGATTGCAAATCAGTAGTCAAGATCAGTAATAAAATAGTACATTTATAATTGGAGAAGTAGCAGTCCATTTTCAGTGAAAACTCTGGTTGGTAGAGTCAAGATCTTTTATGATAGTCTGGTAAATTAGTGTTTTATATGAGGCAGATCGATGTATATGATATCTAAGGCATAATTTTTTTGAGCCGGGTAAAATATTACTTCACTTAGAGAACTCAACCAAATATTTGCTTTCTTACAAATGTTTTAAACGTTCGGTGGGAATGGTAACTGGGAATTCCTAGATATGATTTGAATTTAAGCCCCTGAAGAAAGCATTAGATTTGGACTATAATTTTATAATATTTTTTAATACCATTTGTAATCTCTCTTTAATATAATTAGCATCATAGAGGATTTTGGAAAAACATAGAGGCGCCTTATGTTAAATTTTGAGGAATGTATAAATCTTCTTTGTTACTTGGAAGGTCACATTTATTAGTTTACTTTTTATGATTATAATGAGCTATTCAAATCAATATTATATATATGTGTGTGTGTGTGTGTGTGTGTGTACCCACTCTAGTGTCCACAATTTAAAAAATAATGCAATGGAATTATAGAACTCAAAATATGAAAATTATGTTTATCTAAGTATATGTTCAATATTATTTTTACGAAAATCGCTTTATATGGAAGAAGTTGACTAATGAAATTACGGAGGGTGAGTGTTTTCGGTCACAGCAAGGTATAGGTCATTCTTTTAGACTTACTGTTCTTTGCAGCTTGTTAATTAAATTTTCTCATTTACTGTTATTTTATTTATCTTAAATGTAATATGGAAATCTGCTTATGATACTCCCCTCTTCTGTGACAGTCATGAACTCTGGAAAATATAAATTTCCCCATTGATACTGTTTCTAAGACCTCCTAAAAAATCACATACAAGACAAAAAATATTTTCCTGTAAAGTTTATTTAAGTACGGAGGAAAATCCTGGCTGTATCATCCGTCATGAAACCAGCTAGGATTTCAGTTGCAAGAAGGAAGTGTGCTGGTTTACAAGATCCACGTTATTTAAAGGAATACACTTGGAAATAAACACAAAGAGCTCAAGTCGGCCAATTCTACATTCAAAGTATATTCAACTTTCCAAAATCAATCCAGTACCATTCAGCAGTATCTAATCTAAAGCAAGGTTTTTTTTTTCAAAAGGTTTAATAATACGGCATTCCAACATTTTGGGACGACTTAAGGAACAGACGCAGGACATTTTACTGAACCTCAACTGTGTACAACTGTTATATATATATATATATATATATA
>KZ807315.1:473027-487495 GCA_000696205.2 Oncopeltus fasciatus | reverse complement strand
AACAAATCTAAAAAAAATATACATATATAAAAAAAAAATCAACAATAAAACAAATAGATGGTCATCACTGTGCAGGGAGAAGAGGCCCATCGACCCTACTCCCAATAGGTTTAGGCATTAAGGCCCAGGAGGTTATTATTAAGTCAAGGTGGAACCCAAGGTAACGGACTGCATCAGAGAGAGGTATAGGGATGTTATTGTCTGTAACATTATCAGGAGAATCTTTTCTTAGTTGAAAATTTTCTTGTACTCATTTATTTTAATTCTCCATTTATTGCACTACTGCTGAATAGCATCAATGTGGTTTTGTAAAATGTTAGAAGCGGTTTTGGAATGAAGATGGGAGGAGAGGATCACTTAGTCAACTTCAAAAAGAGGGCTGAAAGAGTATTAGGATAAGTAGGGATATCTGCAGTATAAAGGATAAAAAGGATGGGTCCAAGCCCACTGCCCTGTGGAACACCCGCTTTCACAGGGCAGTGTTTGGAGTAATCTGATCCTTGCCGGACCTTAAAGAAACGGTTAGAAAGATAAGATTTGAGAATTAGGTAGATGGTACTTGGGAATATGGACTTGAGCTTATATAATAGTCCAGAATGCCATACTCGGTCAAATGCTTGAGTGACGTCCAAGAATGCACCAAGACAAAATTATTTTGGCTCGAGGAAAGAGGAAATAAAGTCTACAATGCAAAAAAACCTGCTGGACAGTAGAATGATGGGATCAGAAGCCGAACTGATGATTAGGAAGAGTATTTAAGGAAGATATAGGTATTATTCATTTTAAAAGAACTTTCTCAAATACCTTGGAAAGTAAAGGAAGAAGGCTAATTGGTCGATAGGATATGTTAGAAGAAGGTTTACCAGGTTTGGGAAACCCGGATTAATAGGATTAATTCAGAAAATTTCCAGATAAGTGGAAAATGGGTGGTTTGAAGGACACAATTATAGAAGTAAATGAAGAAAACAATTGCCTTTTGGGGTAGATTTGAAAGTATTAGCCCGGTGATAAGGACATAGCCGGGTGTTTTGAGCTTAGGCAGATGGTTAATAATGTACTTGACCTCAGAAGGTGTCATTGTCTTAATCGGTAAGGACATTGGTAATGGTATACTCAGTGACTCCTCATCCTCCCCGTTATTGGACAAGTTATCGGGATCTGGATGAGGAGTGAATGTTTGGTTTAGATGCTGGGCAAACATTTGGGCCTTGTCTTTGTCAGAAGAGGCCCAGGAACCATCTCCTCGACGTAAGGGAGCAGAAGGTTCATGATCTTCAGAATCCTGCGAGTAACAGTCCAGAGGGATTTGTCTCCTTTTGAGAGGTTAGGCAGGTAGGCATTAAATGCCTTATTTTGTAAAGCGCCTAGTTTTTGCTTTACAAGACAAGATAGCTGGTTGAACTCCCTACGATCTGAGGGATGTCTATACATCAGATATCTAAGGTTTTTAATGTAATCAGGGAGGGGTTCAGCTGAATTTACAATGTAGCGGGTGCTAGTGAGTTTCAAGTTAGCCTTCCAAAGACATTGCTGAATCTTTATGGTAAAGAACTGGATACCAACATCCAGCTCCTCAGAGGTTTTTAAGGAGATTCCGAGGTCAAGTGACTCTTCTAGGAGAGTTCTTAAAAGTGGCCAGTCAATGGATCCACTTATTAAGGTTAGTGGCAATTGTCTAGGGATAGATGTGACAGACAGTGTAAGAAGGACAGGGTTGTGGTCAGAGGAAATTTCATTTAATGTTTTTACAGAGTAATGGTAGGTAATAAGATTTTTACATATGAAAAATTTAGGATATCAAGCAGGCGGTTTACATCAGTGGGCCAATAGGTGGGAGCGGGCGGACTTGGAATGGAGAGATTGTGAGAGGAGATAGTATTATACAGAGCACGGCCACAGGAGTTGGTCGTTCTCGTGCCCCACTGCAGATGTTTCGCATTGTAATTTCCGCCAGAGAGGAAACGGGAACCTAAGGATTTAAAATGCTCTTGGAATTGGTCTGAGGTAACAGATTTGTTAGGAGGGAAATATACTGCAAAAAAAAAGAAGGTAATTAGGGAAATGGAAGTATTGATGGACACTGAAGTGGATTGGAGCGAGTCTGTAGGAGTGGAAGGTATTAAATTATGAGTATGGGAAGTGCGAATGAGGATCGCAGTTCCACCATGTGCTCGTCCGTCTGAGTGATCAGTTTGGTAAGTTGTATAGCCTGGTATGTTGAGTTTTTTATTTTTTGTTAGTCGTGTTTCAGTAAGTAAGAGTACGTCTATACATTTGTCTTCTAGAGTTAGTTTGAGTTCGTTTGTATGTGTTTGAATGCCGTCAGCATTCCAGAGGAGGACAGAAAAGGATCTAGGAGAGGAGGAGTTCATTTACTGCCAGACGAGGTAGTCATATTAAAGACTACCGTTGATAATAGGTTTAGGAAAGGAGTGATGAGGGCACGAAATTCCAAGAAAAGGGAGTGGAGCATGGATTGGAAAACATTAGATATTGATGGTGGAGGAACATGAGAGATGGCAGGTCGCTCTCCCCTAGGAGGCTGGCATTGAGGAAGAGGTTCTTCTTGTCTGGGCTGGTAGGTCGCCTTTGCATAAGAATAACCTGAGTCCACTTTTCTGGTTGGGGATGGTGGGGATCTTCGAGCTACAGGTGCTGAGTCCTGCTGTTTGGTTGGCTGGATCCACTGCTTCAAATCTTTGTAGACCTGGCAGCCTTTATAATTGGCGGGATGGTTTTTCTGGCAAATGGCGCAGACAGTAAGTGTACTGCTTGACTTTTGACAGTCCCCTGTGAGATGTGTCCCTCCACATATCGGGCACCATACTCACAGTATCCTTTAGTGTGACCGTATTCCTGGCATTTGTAGCACTGAACTATGTCTCTTTGAGGGATGGGCTTCTCCACTCGTATTCTACAATGGCAAAGTGTGGTAATATTGTAAATCTCATCTATAATGCTTGTGGGCTCGAGATCCACAAAGAGCAAGGGCAACAGAGTCTTTATATGACCGTCATTACCAGGCCTGCTTGTTGTGACGTTAATGGCATTTCTGACCTGGAAGCCAAGTTCAGTGAGCTCCTCTTTGATATAATCAGGAGAGGTTGAGTGGTGGAGGTGACGGAAAACGACCCTGACTGCACGCTCTTCCTTTAGTTGGTAAGTGTGATACTGGGCGTTTGTCTCTTTTAGATAGCTCACTCTGTAGGTGTCAGGGCTATCTGACATTATTTTAGTGTAATGCTGACGATTGACACAAGTGCATCTCCCGCGGCTGACCCACTCATCGAGTTGCATGCACATTAAATGAACATTAAACAAAAATTTTGCATGTTTCTGACAAAAATGGGAGGTGGTCAGGGGTATACGTTGGGTGGTGGTTTCCATCTCCTCTCCAGTAATGTTTTGAAGAGGCTGAAAAGGGTTTACTGTAGTAAAGGTTGATAGATTTTCATTCCTATCTGTCCCTTCATTGGCGGGGGGGGGGGTGTGTAGGTCTCTCCTTGAGAGGTGCTGGGGCGTGTTTGTAGTTGGTCTCTCTCCAATGGAGTACTACTGGCAGAATGCCATCTCTTATCTTTAGGAGGGGTCATAGGTGCACTAAAACTCTTCCCTTTTCGCCCTCCACTAGCAATCACCTGATGATAATGATTGCTTCCTATAATTTATGTAATAATTTATAAAGGAAAGAAAAAAAAAGTAGAGTGGCCGAGTCTCGAACCTGTAATGCTGGGTTAAGAGTCTCGAACCTGTAACGCTGGGTTAAGAGTCTCGAACGGCGCCTCCTACCCAGCAGGCTGAGTGATAAAGGAGTCTATGAGAGCCTAGTGCGCCGAGGTGGGAGCCGAACAGGTCTTTCCCTGTTGTCCCCTGTGCTCCTTAACAGCTACAAAAATTGTTCAATGTACTCACTGTTTTGAGGTGATCCATGTGACGCTTCGAGCTGAAATTGCACTCACATGTCACTGAAAATGTATGTGGAGTTTGAGATCTCAGTTCTTCCTACAACTTGTATATTATAGTTGGAAAGATGGAGTGCTATCACCAGTTATTAAGAGAATAAAGAGCACAGTTAGGAAACTAAAACTTTATTATTTTTGGATCTGATGAAGGCATTTCTACTGTCGAAATGAAAACCAAAGATTTCTCTGCAAAATGTTAGTTATTCATTTTGTTTAATGGGGGAATGTTGCAAATAAAAACATTGTAACAAACTTGCCAAACAATTTTTTAACTAAGCTATGACAATATTTATAGAGAAAAATTAAATAAAGTAAATGACGAGAGTCGACAAATAGCTTGACAATGTCAGCTCCTTCGAATTTAAGACAAAGTTCTCGCCTTTCTCATGGGTTAGGCTTTCGCTAGTATAGAGGGAATTTAATGAGATATCTAGCTGGTCCTGGTAGCATAACTGGTAAATGCACCGGCCCGGATAGCAGGAGATCCAGGTTCGATTCCTGGCTGGGACAGATAGATTTTTTTTATCTATTCCCTTTCAATAATTGTTTATAAGCCTACCTATTTTGAGGCCTCACATGTAAAAGATCACATAAGAAACTTCTGGACATCTTTTTTGTGAGGAGTACGCAAAACGTTTGTATGCTATTGATGCCGGTCTCAGACTAGAAACCTGGGAGGAACTAGAAATATTAATATTTCAGTGCAGCTTATGGCAGAGCGAGGGACAAATATCTAAGGAAGGGAGAGAAGGACTTCAAAGGATAAGTTAACCGACAAAGACATGGGGCTTTAAACCTTCAGTATCTAGCTGACTGCTAGAGGAGAGGAAGACTCCTTGTTTATGGATATTCCAAGCATGTAAATAGTACTTTTATGCAATTGTTAAATTATTCAAAAAATGAAATCTCTAAGAGAAGTAAGAACTATATTTACAAAAAAAAAAAGTATTCTTATTATTGGTTGTTACATTTTAGCTTAAACATATTAAGTTTCACCAAAACCGGTCAGAAATAAAAAACTTATATGAAGGCATTTATTTACTTAAAGTCTCTGTAATGTTTCCTAGTATCACTAAATTAATCATAATGCTATAAAATACTCCCTTTCTTTACTAGGACACAGGATTAAGTATACCTAGTACTAAGTCATCATTTTTTTTTTCAATTCCCTTAAAACCTTTGTTTTCAGTGGAGCTTCTTAGTGAAGAGTACAGTGCCATGTCACCAGGAACTCTTGAATCCCATGGTCTGATTAATGCATCTGAATATCAGAAAGTTGCTGCTCTTACAATGTCAGCTTCTCCTGATGCTCAAAAGAAAATAGCTGGTGTGTTACTCCAAACCATGCTTTTGTTTCTTTTTAATTCAATAAAAAAAATACTAATGCATTGACTTAATAAATTTTGCTTTACTAAAGATTTTGTCTTTATTTTTCACATGCTTGCAAAGATTTTTTTGGAAAAGTGAAGAACAAAGCAGGAGATATGGAAAGGATTCTGAAAGAAAAAGATAAACATGGTATTTCATTTTGAAGAACAATTGTCTAGAATTTTTAGATTTCATTTATGAAAAATATACTTAAAATATTTAATTAAATTATTCAGTTTGTCCGATATTTAAGTTTATTTTTATGATCTAGAACAATATTTTTGTAAAAATGTGAATAAAATACCACCAGTTCATCGTATTTTTAAATAAATTTCCTTCGAGGAAATCAAGCGGATGAAAACATCCATTCCAAAATAAGTCAGAAATATGCATCTCCTGCATTTTTCAAGAGATAATCAAACTTAGTATTTGAATTTATGAATTTTGTCTATGTGTGTGCCACAGTTTAAATGCTAAGAGGAAGGCTGAATTTGTTGATGAGTTGAGTATTACCTGAAACTTCAAGTGGGAATTCAAAATATTTTTTTTTATTTAGTTGGTATAAATAGTTTGGAATAATGAAATTAGAGTAATCATCTTAAATTTGTTATTTGATAAAATTTTAATTTATGGCTTAGAAACACCATTAGTTGTTTTGGTTTTGGTTTTTTTCTGTATGCCTTTTAAATTTAAAATGAAAGAGTGAGTTACTTATTCAGCTAAATCAATATGATGATCAATATGATTCAATAGATGAATATGATTTTTTTGCTGCAGTTGGCATAATATTTAGTACAAAGCAATACAAATTAATACAGATTTATTTATTCTTAAAAGATATTTTCTTAAGGTGTAGGGGATTACATGGATGAAAAGTTCAAATGGAAATACTTGTCAATTACGATTCGGAGGAATTCATTTAGTTTACAAAACTCCTGCATGAAAGACTTTTTTTATTTGAGGATTACCTAGATTTTGGAGTACCCAAAAAATTTAAAAAAATTTAATTTAAAGAAAAATGATTGAAGAATTGGTGGTGTTTTATATTTACAATCAGTACTAGTGTTTTATGCTTACATTTTTATTTATTTGAATTATTATTTGAGAGCACATAGTTTTGTTCTTTAGTTGCATGGTTTCTTTCTTTATTTACTTTCTTGAGAATTGTATATCAAGAAATAATATTAATTCATAACATGGGTTACTTCATTTTTAAACTTAGTAAACTCAAATTCACAAGTCTGTAGATAGTCTATTCCATTTTGATTGTTTTGCAGTTCTTACTTGCTTGGTTAATTTTTTAAAAAAAGTTATGTGTATGTTTATTTTATTATTGCCAAACTTTTACCAGAGATTTTGTGTTTTTGGGAGAAATACTCTCTGTTGAAGCCCTCCCTTTTAGCCATTGACTATGTTTGCTAACCCCCAAATTCTCTTCCTATCTTCAAGAATAGAACCAGAATAGTCTTTTACTTTCATAACTTCCTGAATCATTATACAAAATTATAAATATATAATCTACAATTCAAATATAACATACATTTCATACATTCATTTTAATGAAAATTGATCAAATTAAAACAAATTAATTAATCTCATGTCTTTAAGCTGTTATTAAAAATTTTCATAGAAAAGTTGAGTTACTATCTACTTAATTATTCTTGTTACTAAGAGCAACATTTCTATGTATCCACTATTTTGTAGGAATTATGTTAGAAATTTTCCTGTCTTAGTATAATTTATTGATGCAATACCCACTCCACTTGCCTTTTCAACTTTACAAATTTGTTATGTGGCTATTATAATCTTAGTAGCTGATGTAGGTATTACGTTTATTGATATCTGTATTGTATCATCAGTCTGTTATTCATATTCATTTATGACTAGGTAGTCTTTACTTCACTATTTTTCTTAGTTTTGATGTTAATCTACCATTTAGAATATAAAATTATAATAATAATGTTAACCTAATGTAGTTTTATTAATACTAAATGTTAAGTTAATGCCTCTTTATCTTAAATTAATACAACAAAATAATTAATTTAATTTCATAATTTTAAAAAAGTAAGCCAATCCTCTTCTTATCCTTAATAGAAAGCTGAAAGTTTTTAGTTTTTGTTTACAAAGGCTTATGTCCCATGAGTAAATCAAGCTATTCGTATTATTAACAAATTTAAAAAATTTCTTCAATTCTTCATTAATCAATTATTGTTAAGAATATATGCTTGTTTTGTTTTGTAAAAATAATTTGTACTCATATCTAACTGACTTTTAAAAAAAATATTTCCTCCCATATTTTATCAGATAAATTCCTAATGATTAAATGGGAGAGAGATCAAGGGTAAGGGACTCCTGGAAAGAAAATTATAGAAAATGAATCTTTCGAAACATATTATAGCTATGCTCTATTTTTCAGGGATATTGGCCAAAATGAAAGAAGGAGCTGAAAATGTTCAAACCAAAATACAAGCTAAAGCTGAGAGTGTAGGATTCAAACCAATATCAACGGATAGTGGCAAAAGTAAGTATCCTCAAATTTAATTTTATGACTTTTATTATTACTTCTCTGAGAAAAGAATTTTATTTAACCATAAAATGTATTAACTAAGAATACTGAAGTGTTATAACTTATTAGCTAACACATTCAACTAGTTCTTTGAAGATGATACATTCCCTCATCAAATCAGAGAACAAAAAGATGTGCTATAAAATTACATTTCTAAAAAAATTCACTTCGTCCAGTACTATCTGTACTTCTATTTTTTAAAATAATTGCTTAATCATATTTTTTACTACATCTGTCTTTGCTAATACCACAGGAGGAACTCAGTAGTTTCTTTCCTTCCACAGTTTAATTGAATAAATTCAAGTTTTAATTTAAATATTTTTATTGGACATGATTGTACAATAAGAATATATACAGATTTACAGTAATAGGGTGTATGTGAAACCCAACTCAGGTCTCGAAAGCTCTGGTCTCACTTCAACCTATTGAATTCAGTCGATCCTGTAGGAGACAGCATGTCCTGGGTTGTTGACGATGGTGGTGAGGGTGGCTGGGATGCCAGCTGGAACGGCAGTGTAGGCTACTGGGGAAGTGAGGCGAGCGGCAGCGAGTGGTGCCAAGCCGAGATGAGGAGCGGCGAGGGGAGCGGCAGCGAGTGGGGCGGCGGCGAGGGTAGCAGAGTAGGCAAGAGTTTGAGGAGCGACAGCGATGTGGGTGGCAAGTGGAGCAGTGGAGGCGGGAGTCTGGAGGAGAACGGACCTGCGAGCACGGTGGGCGGCTAAGTGGGCAGCTCTGGCGGCTACAACCTCAGCGGGCTCGGCAACTGGGGCGGCGGGAGCGAGAGGGAGGTCGTTGGCGGCAACCCTATATCCGGCAGCATCAGCAACGTAGTCGGTCCTGTGGATCTGTCCGTCAGTGGGGTTCAGGTAGCTGAAGCTTCCGACGCGGTTTCCAGCGGCGTCCTGGACGGAAGAGTGGACCTGGCCTGGTTCGCTGTGACCGAAGGCAGTATTACCGAGCTCATCCTGAGCGTGGTACTGGGACCTGATTGCTGGTGCAGGGATGGCTACAGGAGCAGCGGCAATGGATGGGACTGAGTAGGCGAGAGGAGAGGCGGCGAGTGGTGCGGCAGCAAGGGGAGCTGCAGCAAGGGCCGGAACTCCAGCATAAGCCAGAGGAGAAACGGCAAGGGCTGGAGAGCCGATGTACCTCAGGGCTGGAGCCGCTAGGAGTCCTGGGGCGATGGGGCCAGCAGCGAGTAAGCTGGGCTTGGCGAAGGCGGCGGCCACTAGGGCGCTAAGTGCAACCTGAAATGAAAATACTTAATTTATTAACATGGTCATAAACATAATCTGATGTACTCTCTCTCTCAAATAGATTTATAATTTACTTTCAACGTTTCGAAAATCCATTCTGCTACATTTTTATAAAACTAAAAGTATATTAAACACATCTTGAATAATGATTGATTTAGTATTTTAATCATCGCTCTCTCTCTATCTCGTATCTTTTTTTCTCTCTTTATCTCAATTCTCAAATTCTTGTCACGAAAATTCATCAAAGTTTAATATAAAACGTCCTGTAGCGGAATCAAATGTAAAGCAGCACTTTTGTTTGTCTAATTATATTTTTTACCTTTTTTCACTTGAAATTTATATGTATGAAAAATAAATCGCGTTTTTATTCTTGTCTATCAACTGTTAACTGCTTTTCACTCACATTCAGTAGAAAAAGTAACTATTTACATTCAAGAATTAATTTAAATTCTAAAAGAATGGAACTTAGAACTATGATTCTATTGCAAGTGTAGATTCCTAAGGAATCTTTTTTTTTTTTTGTTGCTGCTAAATATTTGTGAAACTAGAGACATTTATTTGTTGGCATTCATTATAATTATTATAAAAGAATTAGGAGATATTTAAATAAGCGAAAATGTACCTATTGCTGCCTTTACATAGTTAAATGCATACCATTATGGAAATTTATAAGAGATTATATTTTCATTTGATATGGATATATCTTAGTGATTTGGGGCTTACCAGGAGTTTCATGCTGTCTTGGGAACGATCTGAGAGACCAATTGCCGATATTCGCGGTGGAAGGCGATTTTATACTCGACTGTCAAGGACTCGGGTGATCTGCTTCCTCCTACGAGGCCCCGCCCAGTGTCCACCTTGCTTTTTGGTCTGTTCTCATCGCCTTCCCCGGATTTACTTCATAACCTCACTCCTTTGAACTATGTACCAAAAGGAGCCGTTCTTTACGTTAAATTTCTAATCTGTGGGCATTTTTTTTTTTTTTTTTTTTCTATTTTGAGTAAATTTTTTTTTTTTTATTGAATCCTTTTGGCTAGTAGTAGTATTGAATTTTAAGTTAACACTCTGGCTTTCAGCTTTAGTTCTAGTTAGTGATATTTAGTTGTTTGATAAAGGTGCTCTTCGAGTTCAAACGGGCGTATTTCGGCAAAACTCATGAATTACTTCTGAAATTATCAGGAATGTACTATGTTGTTCACGTAGGCTTCGACGGTCGTCCGATGTATTTACCGTTTCTTCTTCCGGGTTGGACCGTGTCAAGTTTTTGATATTTGCCGAGCTTTCGCACATCAAGTGATGGCTTCTTCAGGGCTGAAAAGAGATTGGTGTTTATCAGGTGACGATACAGAACTTGATGATGGAATATTCCTGTAATGTCCAAGTTTTAGATCATAAAAGAATTTGTAATCATGTGCCTAAGACAAAGTCTGTTCAGAAGTACTAAAAGGAAAGGATATATATATCTGACTCACTCCAAAGAGAATGGAAATGAAGTGGAATTGTTATTAGGAGCAGATGTTATAGGCGACATTCTAACAGGTAGAATAGAACAAATTGAGAAAGGTTTAGTAGCCGCATTCTCTTTTCAGCCCTGAAGAAGCCATCACATGATGTGCGAAAGCTCGGCAAACATCAAAAACTTGACACGGTCCAACCCGGAAGAAGAGACGGTAAATAAAAAAGGAACTTACTAGTTTCATTTGTGCTTAGAATAACTACTGCTTCTATTACTCAGATAAGCTAAATAGAGGATACTTCCGACAGAGTACTTTAAATGGTTGTCATTTTCATATAAATGATTACTCTGCTCTGCTACAGGTCATAAATGCTCTGGGGGGGGGGGGAAATACATCATGCAGAACATTTTATTTTCGATCTGAACTCTACTAAAGAAGATCTGTGGTCAGCACCGATTTCAGCTCGCCTGTTTCTTAGATTTGGTATAATTTTCACGCTTTAAAAAAGGTCTTTGACTCTTCACTATAGTATGTATGTATGTATTATAGGTTTTATTCGGCGCCTTCAATTTGCCCTTGTTTGATCTCGTCTCCACGACATCTCACATTTTGAAAAGAGATTTACTGTAAACAGATTTTGCTTCGCGGAAATCCGTGGGAAGGACCCTCGAACCCCCCTCTCTCTAAAAAAAAAAAAAAATTGCTGGTTACTTTATGAATGAATATCAGTATATCTGCCAGATAAAGCGGAAGAGGGTTTCGAGAAAGCCGAAATTTCAAATACTGATATTATGGTTTTTACTTGACATAAGACAAATTTCATAGGACATAATAGGTAATTAAATATAGTTTCCCCAAAAGTAGGATCTGTAACATTTTTTAGAGAAAAGCATATTATAGAAGTTGTTTTTTTTTAACCAGTCTTGCAACAACCACCAGAGCTTTAGAGAAGGCGTTGTGATAAGCACACCGTTTGGGTGCCTAATTTTTTTTCCACTCATGTGCCTAATTAGGACTGGGTGTTCCTTAGGAGCACAAAAAGAATCATCTGGGTCGTTACAAACAGAGGTAAAGAAATAAAAAATTGTGAGCATTGAATCTGGATAAGATATTTACCAACAGTAACCGCAGAGTACTTCCACCATTCTTCCTCCCAGGTTTAGTGCTATTTTCTTTTATTCTCATTGCTCTTACCGACTTAAAAGATATAATTCGTTATTTACTCTCAATAATGTCCAAATGAGTTTGTTATTAATCAAAATCGGACGATTAGGAGTGTGGGATTGCCTGTATCCCACGTTTATGAAAAATGTGAAATATAGGTATAAATATATTATAAAATCCTAATTTACACATGTTTTGATATTCTATATATTTTTCTCGTAATGCTAATAATTTTTAAATTGAGATTTTAAATTTTGGTCTTGAACTAACTACCTCCCCCTTTTCGACCAATTTCAGCCATTAACGAACTTATGGGACGGTTTGCTTATATATTAAATTTCGTTTAATTATTTTAGATTGTTAACGCTATATCTTCTTCAAAAGGATTATCCATCCCAACTCCTCAACAGAAAAATCTAGCCTGCAAACCCAACTTTCCACCCTAAACCTAAATCTCCTTATGCCCAAACTCCTAACATGGTTACTAAATATTTTCCCCGGGAAAGAAGGTATCAAGATCAAGATACACAAAGCCCTCCCTATTATTCAGAACAAGCCATTCACTAGCTCCCTACAACTACAAAATCCAGGCATTACGTAAAATAAGGTACTTGGCCTTGTAACAAAAGCTTATGCTTATCCTGTTAAATTATAAAAACTGGCAACACGCTCTCCAGTGTCATATAAGATATAATCCTCATCAACGTGCACATCCAAAATTTGTAGCAAGGCATGCTCAGTGTCATTTAATGAGTTTCAATGACGTTTTCCAAGTTCAAGTGATTTAACAACTTCCCGATACGGCTTCAGATTTTCAACTGAAGACGAGAGAGTGCGCCAATATCCACATTCTCAAAGCCACTATAACATTTGGCATCGATTGCCGACAATAAGAGGATTAGAGAAAACCCAATCGCCTCTCCCTTCCTTTGAGTCCCTTCCGCCATACAATATCACAGTCTCTCTTCACTCGAAGAGCGAAAGATCCCTGAAAATTTTGCTCCTTGTGAATTTTTCTTTTTGTGAGTGCACTGCACTCTCAGTCCCACCTGTTCTTCATTACTGTATATCGCAGCTGCGAGTATTTCATTTTCTATATATACTTTATATATATATATNTATTTCCCATGTTTTATAAGAGATCGACATAAATAAGAGTATATGTGACTCGTTTGAACTTAAAAGATGAAGAAGTATGATCGGTGAGGTCAATGCTGCTGACACTATGATGTTCGGTAGGAAAGAGAGGAGTATAGGCACAATTTTAGTAGTGATGTATATACAAGTCATGTTATGGTACCAACGGGATAAGCTTAATTGCCCACGAAAAATCTACAAAATCTTGCATTACACATTTCATTTAACCCCTCACTCCTAATGGTTAGTAATTTGTTTTGAGGGAGTACTCCAAAAATTTGAAAATACTTCTGTTATTTTTTTTTCCTAAAATGAATGCTTGGAAAAATGTTAAAAAAACTACTGTTTTAGCTTTCTCAATGTAGAATCGGCGAAGAACTCTTCTAATTTTACTAAAATTACATCATAGGACTGACGGGAAAGGCTTGATTCCTTTACTGGGAATCTGAGAAAACAAAAAACTACGACTTAGAAAAGTATTCATTAAATAATTAAGTGTTTACCGATTTCCATTTTTGTTTCTCTGTAGATAGGTTGTAATAAATTATCGACAAATTTTTCGAAAAATGTGTTATGAGAACAATGTTAATACTTAGCAGTTACCTCTCTTTGGAATTCACTAAAAGGAAGGTAGGGCATCTGTGTCATGCTGGTTTAGGCTGCCTTTGCGCCGTCAATATCTAATCTACTACTCATTGAATGTTTTATCTCTGTACTAGTTTTCCAGAATATTATTTTTTATTATTATACTTAAAATACAAATACAATTAATTAAGATACAAATTATACTTAATTTAAGATACGTCTATTTATCATAAAAATGCAAAAAGAATTCTAAGATGATTTTAGTTGGGGTTCGGTCAAGGTAGATCCAAAAAACACAAATTTGAAAAATGTATTTTTTAATGAAGGATTATCTGCCAACGTTTCGGCTTACATTGTAAGCCATCTTCAGGGCTATTGTGAAGATGAGAGAGGACGTCCTGTCCCTAAGTTCACATTTCCATGACTGAAATGTGACTGAAATATTCAAAAAGAATCTTCATTTAGTTGACAAGATGGAAATCAAAAAGTAATATCTTATTACTTGTTTCACGCATTGTTATTTAACTTTTTTTTTTCTTTAATCTTCCATGGAGTTCGTTAAAAATCAAAGGCAGGGACTATCTATGATCGCAAAGTCTATTCTAAATACCCATGTCACTGCATAAAAGGTCATGGGACTCTTCCAATTTTAAAACCAGCCCCGCCCAGGGGGAATACATATTAATGCACACGTAACGTATTTATTCTTGACTCGCGAACTAGAGAAGGATTGTGGTAAGCAAACCACTCTGGTAGCCTGTTTTGTTTTTCTATTCAGGGAAGAATGGTTTTCAATTAGGGCTGGATGTTCCCTAGAAGCACATCCGGAGTCCTTTGGGTCATTGCAAATAGAAAGAAAAACCAACTGTACTCTGTAAGCATTGAACTTGGGACCTTTGGCTCATGACTCCAGAACCAAGACCATTCAAACCAAAAAAATATATATATATATTCTGGATAAGATATTTACCAA
>KZ807315.1:451540-464574 GCA_000696205.2 Oncopeltus fasciatus | reverse complement strand
TATATATACGCGCCCAAATTTGTATGTGTCCAAATTTTTATAATAATGAAACCAATTCGATATTTAAGCTTATTTTTGCAAACTGTTGAAATATTTAGTAAATGGCTGAAATCAACCGTAGACGAGGGGATTTAGAGAGAAACCAATATTTAAATTTTAAAATCTTTGTTAAGATTAGCATTACGAAAAAAAAATTAATTGAACAGAGTAGGTGTAAAATGTGTTTTCCTAAGATTCATCATCTATAGAATCTTTTAATTTTGAGTGCGCATCTCCTTATTTTTTAAATATAAAAATCAAATTCCCTTTTTAGGGTTTTCATTTCAAACCTTAAAAGAATAATTTTTGGTTGAAATCGAACGAGTGGTTTTGAGGAAGATCAAAATTTAATACATTTTATTTGAGTTATGTAAAGTTTTGTAAGGATAACTTACTTTATACTTCCTAAACGCATGTTTAACAAAATATTAACGAAATTGTGTACTAAGCTTTCTCTTCTTTTATATTTCCCGGCCAGGATAAAGCCAGGTTAAGTGGTCTCCCCTTCTATGATCTGCCGCTTGTACGAAATATCTTTCTGATTATGAGCTCCTGCATGACGCGTGTCACATTTTCTTTCACAGTTTCAACGGACTGAAATCGTATTCCTTCGTATAAAAGTCACATGGTGCCAGGTCGGGCGAACAAGGCGGAGGGTCTAAAACTGGGATGTTGTACTTGGCTAGAGACATCTTGACAGATGATGCACTAATAATTGTCTTGATAGAGAAAGGAACGACTGTCAGTAATGGAATCGATTAGTTTTTTCCTTACTCTTTGGCGGATTTGAGCAACGCCTCACAATTTGAGCCTTACCTCACGGTAGTAATGTTGATTAATACTTTGACCTTCAGGAACCCAATGAAGGTACACATGTACTTCATTCGATATTATAATTGTCGACAAAAAAAACAACTATTAGCATCGCTTTGAATTTCGATTTGTTCATACGATTTTTTTTTTTTTTTTTTTTTTTTTTTAGCTTTCGGTGAGATTGGACCCTTCCATTGCATAGATTGTCGTGTTTTTTTTTTGGGGATCGTTGTGAAAAAAAAAAAGAAGTTCGGATNTATTTCCCATGTTTTATAAGAGATCGACATAAATAAGAGTATATGTGACTCGTTTGAACTTAAAAGATGAAGAAGTATGATCGGTGAGGTCAATGCTGCTGACACTATGATGTTCGGTAGGAAAGAGAGGAGTATAGGCACAATTTTAGTAGTGATGTTCTTAAATATCTATCTTCATAAGCGATTTTCGTAAAAATATTATAAAATATAAAAACTTTTTCATAGCTTTTACATAATAATAATAAAGAAAAAAGTACTTTTATAAATTTTAGTCTTCCTCATAACCTTTCCCCCCACATACTATTTCAGCCTGATATAAATTCATTTGACCTTTTTTCAATTAAAAAGCCAAAATACCAGATTCAGTTACATTATTTTATAAATTTCGGTTACAAGGCAAGAGATACCGACGAATACAAAATATATTTAGATATTTTTTTTTTTTTTTTCAACGAACCAGCTTTCTTACTGTGTTGAAATTTTTCATTAAGAATAGCTTTATTTTCCTACGAAAGATCTGTTATGGTCCGTTCAATACCTGTTGGTTGATAGATATGCTTTTTTTTTTAGGCGATAAACATCTAGGTTATTACGCCCAATGCCTGTTGGGTCTGTCCAATCATTTTGCTACATTCATCAATATTTTCTTTAATATGCAATTTTTATAAAACTATATTAAAAAGAACATTAACTATAGGAAATAACAGTTGAATTACGCTAATAATAACGAAGATATTACAATATTAAATTTTAAAATTTCTCCTCCCTCAATCTCGAAAGATAACAGCCATTTTCGAAATCAAGTCTTTTTTTTTTTTTTTTTTTTTTTTTTTTTTTTTTTTTAATTTTGCAAAACCTAAATGTTTCCAATTAAATTATGCACTGTTCTCATTTTTTTTTTTTTTTTTTTTTTTTTTTTAGCTTTCGGTGAGATTGGACCCTTCCATTGCATAGATTGTCGTGTTTTTTTTTCGGGATCGTTGTGAAAAAAAAAAAGAAGTTCGGATCATTTGTAATGGCATTTAAAGTGTCAGTACACACTTTTTTGCGAGCTTCTTTTTGTTAGTTGTGAGAATTTTAGGCATGACTTTCGCACACAATGTTTGAATTGTTATGTAAAATTTGCCTTACACATTTTTTGTCTGTTTCAAAAGTTTTGCCAATCTCACGAACCGACGGTCAGATCGAACCAGATGCCCGACCTTTTCGTTATTTTCATCCGTTTTGGACGTGGAAAAGCGACCGGGGCGTTCATCAATGTCTTCTCTTCCGTCTTGGATACGCTCGAACTACTCAAACGGGATAAACATTCATTGCCATAAACTTCTTTTAAGAAGCAATAAGATTCAGTAAGGATTTTACCGAATTTCATGTGAAATTTCACGACAATTCGTTGCTCTACTATGCCACTTATCATGTTTTTGGCAAAACAAAACAAACACATCTTGCATAAACGAAGGTTACTGCGAGACCGATTTCTAGACAAACAAGGGAGGCGCCGCAATCGAAAGAGAAGGCTTTACGCTGCACAGCTGTCGGTCGTTCGGAATTGACGCATGCGTAGTTCTTCTGCAGCAGCATCAGTCTCGTTATTTAATGGCCACACTTCGTGTGACTACTGATGGTGATCAGATTTAGCTTAATAATTAGTTGAAAAGCTCTTCCTCTGACTAAAAGTTCCATTATAAAAGTTTAAATGGAGTCATGGCGATTTTATATAGAACAGGGAATGTCTTCTCTTTATACCATTTCTAATCCACTGGATTTTTTGGAGTGCTGCATTTAAACTTAGTAAGGTTTGCTTTTTAATGAGTTCTTACTAAGCTACCAAATTGTAGGTTGATAAAATATTCCAAAATGTAAAAGGCAATGAGTCACTAAGGCATTTCCATAGCCATTCTTCAGACTTCGATTCGTTTTTTCTTATTAGTTTGATGTTTTTTTTGGGTTTAAGAATGTGATAAGCCCTCTTCCTCTTTGTGTCAGATGGAAGGGTAGCCTCCTGATCAGCTGCATTTCGTCTTGCTCTCACCAATATATCAGTCAAAATCCGCTGAAAAGTGTTTCCCACCTCATACTTCCAGACAAGTCTTGTGGACATCTATGCTCGTCGACCCTTTTTGAGTTTACCATCACTGGGTGATTTAGAATCTTTACATTTTAATTTAATTTTTTTAGAGTCACATTAGTTTTTTCTTACTGTAAATAATTTATGTTTAAAAATTTCAATTCCCCTGCATTTAAAAAAAAAAAAAAAATTTCCTAAATGAGTAAAATCTTCTAATAGAAGTGGAGATTTACCTGCCTAAATGTCAAATTCAGTTATAATCACATTTGTGTTATATCAGCCAATACTTACATTGTTGAAATTAATATCAACATTCTAAATTGGGAAGTTATACTAAAATCAGAATATCAAGAGTAGTGGCTTTACTGAAACTCTAAAAAAAAATCCACTATCGGGTATAATTGTTTTTGAACTGTACAACTGTTGGAATTTACATGTATATATACATGTACCAATGAGAATATAATTACTCTGTATCTGTAAAATTACATCATTATATATGTATGAAATGCTAAATTTGTTTACCAAAAACCAAAACTAGTCACTCGACAGTTATGGAAACATTATTTTGTATTTATTGTTATAAAATTAATTTTTAGCAATAACTGCAAAAAAAAAAAAAAAAAAAAAAAAAAAAAAAATTTCAATACCTTTTTTTCTTTTGGAAGAACTTTATTCACAGTTGCTACAACATTATTCACAACAACTTCTGACACTGTTCTGGAACTATGTAGGCCTATGATAACAATCCAGGGGCATTTATCTTCTTGTTAATGTGTGAGTAAATAGGTGTAGAGGACTGAAGCAATCCTTTTATTGAATGATCTGGTAGGTTGTTGGATAAATGTTGATGTCATGAATAGTTTTTTTTATTTTTTTATTTAGAAGTATTGTTTCCTGATTTATCATTTGTTACATTTTGCACTGCATTATAGGGAGGAGAAAAGAAACCATGGCTGGTTTGCTTACATTCCCTTCATATGTTTTCTTACATTCCTTTCATATGAAATGTTTTTAAGAAAATTAGTTTTAGTGTTTCATTGTTTGTAGGGTTCTAAATAAGAGTTTGCAGTTGTTGAAATCGCATAACTGTATCCCAGAACGTTTTCATAACAAATAGTCCATCCAAGACTTCTGTTTTATCATTTTCATCTAATTAACTTACTGAAGTCCTCAAACTCCTAAGCTGAAGAACTTGTAGAAAAAGCAAACAAATTGTAAAAAAAAGTATCTATATTAAAACTAAATGAGAGATATGTTTAAAAAATCATAGGCATGGCTCACTTGCTTATTAGCTTAGAATCTTGGTATACCTAAGTGAGTTTCTGGTAGAAACTTAAAACCAAATTTCATCAAAATAACTTTTACCGTTTGTACAAATCCCTTAAAGAAACAGAGCTATTCATTGGGTAGATTACTAATATTTTAAAACATTAAATAAAACATAATTACTCAGTTAGTTCCTAGTTATGGGAAGATAAGAATGTTACACTTCTTTAAATTGTGTGTGTGCCTTTTCCATTTTGTTCTGCAAAAATTTCATGTAGTAGACATTTCTTTTATTACTATTTTTTTTCTTTTCTGTCTCCTATTATCAATAAAATATGTCACATTTTTAAAGATGTTTTTCCCCCCAAAAAAATCTTGAAAATAATAAAGCATTAAATTTTAATGCAATTATTTCCAAGTACATTCTATAATGAAGCTTCAGTTTTTCAAATTCGTAAATAATGAAATGTTACCTGAAATAATATAAATGAGCTGAAGGAGAGTTAAAAAAGCTTTTTTTAAGCTTTTAACATTTTGTTAAAAAAGCTCCATTTATTTTAAACTAATTGGACAATCATTTTATATTTTGATGCAGCAACCTCTGATAGTGGAAGTGGAATGAGGACAAAAATATGTGAGGCCAATCTCACAATGGAAATGGGGCAACTTCTTCTCTCATTATTACATGCATGGGGTCTGGATCCTGATCTAGACAGGCTTTGTGAAACTAAGCTTGGTCTTTTACGACCAATGGTTCCCGTTTCATTTGGTGTTATCTCAAAAGCAGGTAATGCATTCATATTTATTTCTTATTTTCATATAATATTAATCAAAAAAATTAATTTTATTTACCATGGGTTCAAACTATAATCTCTGAGCAAATAAAATAATAATTTATTTTTTTCTATATTGGAAACACCAATGCAATATACCAAACAGATCATTCATTCATTTCTCTTTTGAACTTATAAGTAAACAAGTTTTCTTAAAGCAATAGACTGATTTATTTGATNTAGATAGATATATAGATAGATAGATAGATAGATAGATAGATAGATAGATAGATAGATAGATAGATAGATAGATAGATAGATAGATAGATAGACATTTATTATTACTACCAGGGTATAAATAATTCTAATTCAAATTGTTAGCATAATTGTATAGCTTAATGACTTTTAAGTCATTAATATTTCCATTCTAATATTTGTTTTAGATAAATCAATACTTCAAATTTCTGACAGTTTTAAATTGTTTGGCTGGGATTAATTGTATTGTTTGAACATTCATGCAGAATTTCTTTGTAAGGAAACAAATAATTTGCTACTAGTTCATAAAAATTGGTCTTGTAAATATTTTAGGTTTCAGCTAAGCCACTCTTCTTTGTTGGTGCATTTTTTATATAGTAACAATTGCAATCGCTTGTCGTGCAGCTACAATTAGTTGTAAGCAGCTATTTACTCATTACAAAGATACTGAAACTCGTTTTCCATTAATTTATTTTTGATCTCCATGAAGCAAAATTTTCTTATTATATGTAATCGATGTATAAGTGATCTGATTCCTCTCATGAGACTGATTTATTTCATGGTCTCTTCTGTGCACTATTAAAAGATTTGATTGCAATTTAAGGATAATTGAATCAAAATTATCAAATGAAAAAAATATATATTGAAATTGTAAAATTGACTGAGCAACTTTCTTGCATCTTGAAAATACTCATCTGTTGTGAATCTGCTAAATTTTTACAAATAAATTATTTGTAACTGTAAGTTAAATAGATTTTATTTTTATTTGTTCCTCTAAGGAATATTTCTGTTGACAGTCAGTTAAATTACTTAAAAAAAAAAAAAAATATATATATATAGTGAAGATAATATAAGTAAGCTTTANTAGATATATATATAAAGAAAAAAAAAGTGCTTGTCAGGTTAATTGGTGTCTTCTCATTAATTTTCCATTGGCAGGAAGATTCTAACTTAATTTAGGTCTAGCTAGCTAAAGTTCATTTTCAATATTTCAATCCATTATAATTAATTCAAATTAAAATGTTCTCTTTGATTCTCTTAATCTTAAATTTCCTTACTTTTATGGTGCCTATGTGAATTATTTTATCACATTTACATTTTATCATATGTAATTTAATGAATCAACAATGATGATAATCATTGATGATTATCATTGATGATTTCATGATAATGAAATCAACAATTCTATTTCTAGGTTACATGAGCCTACAATTGCCTACATGGCAATTGTGGAAAGATGTTAAAACAGAGACACAGACTGGCCTGGCATCTGATCTCCCTCCAGAGCTCTTGAGGCTGGCTGCTCTCACCCGGGAATTTACTGCTCAGTACCACTGGGAGCTGAGCACCAGCATAACTACCAACCATCTCCTAGCTATTATATCAATAGCCAATACTCTAATGTCAATGAATAATGCTTCATTTGTAGCTGAACAAGAGAGGAGCAGAAAATTGATGAGGTAACTAATTAAAATAATCTATATTTGTTAATCACAGATTTATTAATTTTTAATATAACTTTTACTACATTGTTTTTTAATGATAGCAAAAACTTTTGTGACAGATAAGTTGAACATATTTTTTTTCTTAGACTCTCTTCTATTTACTGTATAAAAGGTAAGATGTCTAATATGTTCTTAACTAACATATTTTGCAAAAATATTGTTCAAAATAAAGTTTTAAAAATATATTTTACTTCTATTATGTTCTACAAACTTTTTTGATACTGAAATAAAAACAAAAGTAACAATATTGTAAATTTTGGCCTTCCTCTAATATCCTCTATCCTCTCAACTGCAAGGTTTTTTATTGCAAAAAAAAATTAATGGATTCAACCAAAAATGAATTCATTCAATTTTATTGCGATAAAACCTAAATATAAATTTGGCTTTTATATTTAAAAAAGTAAAAAGGTCCACCCAACAGACGAAATTATATTCTTAATATCTTTCTTAATATGTATTTTTTTGTAATATTATAATTTCTTTAAATATAGAATGTAAATGTTGTAAAATTACATTTTACACTAATTTTAATTTATACATTTTTTAAAGCTCTAATAATAAAAAATATTTTTTTTTAAAGTGAACTGGTGGGGGGGGGGGGGTTCAATGGTTCAATGGATTCTCATTTCAATGGTGTGAGATCTGGACTATATGGCAAATGTTTTAAGAGTTTAAGCCCATGAAGATTTTTAACTCATGAAGATTTAATACATTTTTGGTTGATAACAGCAGGATAACACTCAAACAATTTCTATTAAGTTAACTTCAACAACAATCTTTCCAGTTGTTTGCCATAGAGTTCCGAATTCATATACCATCCATCAGGAATGAATTCGTGATGAATAAAACCTTCAAAAATTCTAAAAACAAAAATTCAGTTATGTACCTTGAACATTTCATTTTTATGCAGTAGAAGACTTTAGAACTAAAATAAGATTAGCTCATTTGAATATAACATCCTTCCTTTCCTAATGCTCACTCTTCTTGTTCACTACAGTAGGTTCAAGGCCTGCCCCAAGCAATCTTTTATATTAAAATAGAAGCTTGTAGATGACCCTTCCCTCCATGACCCTGAGTGGGTGAATAGGAGATTAAACAAAAATTTGGTTTCATATCATATATTGTCTTATGAAGTAAAATATCTCTATCTACTTTCAGACAGAGCACAACTAGAACATGGAATTCAGATGAAATTGTTCCTGATGAAACAATTTCTGCACAAATCAAACAAGGATGGTCACTTCTTGCAACGCTGCACTGTGTTCTCTTGCCAGATAAAATTGCTACAAGAAACTCAAAGACATTCAAAAGAGCACAAGTAGAAATGCTTGCCACTAGGTGGCAACATCATTGTTTAGAGGTATGGCATATTTAAAAATAAAATTAATTGTTTTAAATACAAAATTGAAGGGACTTTTATTTTATTTTTTAAAGATTTGGAGATAGTTTATAAGGAAAGATTGGTTGGAGATTCGATCTTAGGATTTTGATGAAATAAAAACTAATTTATGAACAAATAGTTTTTATTATTTTGACCTTTTCGGCCTAAATTGCAGGTCTTCTTCAGAGACTGAATAATAGAAAATACATAAAACAAAAATTTTTTTTTTTTTTATAAATTAGTTTTTATTTCTCCAAAATACCAAAACCGAATCCCCGATCAATTCTTCCTCAATCTTTTTTAAGACTTTTGAATAAATCACTTCTTATAAAATGAGCATTATTAATCATTCATCTCTTTAATTTTGTATTATTTCTTTGAAATAGTGGTATAACTGATTTAACTTTCTTTTTTTTTAAAGTAATAAAATAAACATATAAAAATTGTTGACTGCAAGAAATGATTTTTTTTAACCTTTCAATGCAAATTTTTTAATAAGTTATTTAATTTTATTAAGGTAAAACTATTTTATTTTTTAAACTAAATTTACTGATTACATGATAAATATAAATTTTTAAGTATTCAAAGCAGGGAGAAAAGCATTGCAGTGAGAGGTATGTACAAAACATATCTGTACTTTACATGCTGTTTATCAGTTGGGATTTCATTTCACATAACAGATTCATTCATTAAAAGTTATTTATATCTTAATATAACTATTATTGATTACACTGGGGAACACATTTTTTGTTGAGTTAGATCTGACACTGTATTTTCACTAATTCCTTGTGTCTGAATCTGAGAATTACCACAGATTTTGTCTATCACGTCAACTTTTAAAAGTACAGGATATCCCCAGAAATAAAAAAAAAATCATTCATTTAAAAGAACATAAAGTAAAAAAGTACCAAATATACAGTTTACAAAACATTTAATATAAGTTAAATCAAGTTCAAATATATAAAATTGTTTAATTAATGAACATTACTTAAAAATGAAGACAAATATTTGCGTTTGTAGCTTTTTCTGGAGTGTTTAGTTTGAGTACATTTGCGCTTGATGCTCCAAGAATAGTTAGCCATCATATGTAGGTCCCATCTACCTTTTTACCTTGCTTCCATGACCCTCAAATCTTAATAGAAACACTCACCCTGCTGTGAACTACATATCATTCAAGTTTATAATTACTAATTATATAGCATATTAGGTATACAATAATACTTTTTAATAATAATATAATAATACTTATTAGATATATTATAATTTTATAGTACGTACAATATTATTAATGCTATGTGTATATTAATTTAGTTTAATTAATTAATTACTCAAATTAATTAATTACGAGTCTGTGTTTGCACTTTGTCTTGAAGCTAAAATTCTAATGAATATGCGAAAGATTTGATAAGATGGATGTGAGAGTTTAATCTATGGCTGTTGATGTATTCATAGTTCTTAAATCAAAATTATATCAACATCTTCCAATACTTATGCATAGAGTGGTAAACATTAAGAATACTTTGGCTGTTATGAACAATATTTTTTTAACCTCCAAAAATCTCATTCTCATTTCTTAATTATATTTTGACAAAAGCTAGCCCCAGAATTTACTGTTTTTACTGTTACTGTTAAGCAAAGTCCTTTTTTGAAATTTAAGTTTTCATTAGAAAAACTGGAATAGCATATTGACTCACTAAAAAGCAAATTAACTCAACTTATCCGTTGCACTATCCGTCAAGTAACACTATCCATAATAGCCATAGATAATTGATGCCTAACAATGGAAGTCTTGAATACTTTGAACAATGGTGCTATTGTTTAAAGGCATATCTTTACCAGGATATTTTAAAATTTGACTTTTAAGTTTTGATTTCATTTTAGTTCAAATTGAAGTGTTTAGAAAAAAGTGTTGAAGTGTTTTTCTAGTAAGCTAGTACAGAAATGGCAGGTGATTGAAATTGTGAACTACTAATAGTTATTTTTCTTCTAATCAAATGACATAAGGTCCGTGAAGCAGCTCAAGCACTTCTTCTTGCGGAACTTGGTAGATTAGGTACTAAAGGTCGAAAAGCATTAGTTGATCGATGGGCTCAATATCTTCCTCAATACAGCACTCCTGATCTGCAAAGTCAACAACCTTCAACCCCTACAACTAATTATCATCAGGTAAGCTTACTGAATACTAAAATTAGTTATTTCCCTTATAAACTAAACTAAAAGACATTTTTCCTTTAATTCCCTCTGGAAATAAGTAGTTAATAAAATATAATGCATGCTTAATTACATTAGTAGTATAAGGTTCTATAATGACTTAAAATCTTAAATAAATTGTTAAAATAAGATAGTGTGTTTGTGTATGTGTATTTTGACTTTTCAAATAATATCTGTGATTTAAATTGTATATCACTAACCAATGCTATAAGGGATAATCTCTAAATAGACTACACAGTAATTCTTAGTTTAATAAAATTTTCTTAATGTGCAAAATTTAGTAATATGTAAATATTTTAGTTGTTAATTAGAAAAAACAGGCAATTAGAAGTTTGATCTATCTGAAATCGAAGTCTAAAACAAACTACATAATAACAATATTACAATAGGGCCTACAAATTATTATAAAAATTGAAATTATTATTAAAAAGTATTTTCCAGCAACACAAAAATCACACTAATGGAAGTAGAGCTTTAATTGTAATCCAATCTTTTACTAAAATAATTTCTGTTTCTAAGTCCCATTGGCCCATAATTTTATTTAAAGAAACTGAATTACCAATTCTTAATTTACATTAAAGTGTTTCACTGTAAAATATTATCTATAAATATGTAAATTTCTCTTTTATGTATATTAGAAACATAAAATTTTATGAAGAGAGGATTATCAGGAATTGGGTCTTGGTAGTTGAAGAATTATAAACTAATTTGTAACCAAAAAAGTTTTTATTTTTGCCAAAGTTTCAGCCTGAATTTAAGGTCTTCATCATGGCTGAATATGAAAAAAAGAACATATATTAATAATATGGAAACCTGTCTAATAAATATATATTTAACAAAGAATAAATAAATGAAAATATAAAACTGTGTGTAATCAACTATATAAAATGCACGATAACATATTGAAAAGAAAAAAAAATGTATTTATTATATTCTGAGAGTAACATACCACATAGAGTGATGGAGAGAGAGAGAGAGACTCGGACCTAGGAGTGGAGTAAGGATAAGAGGGATAAGGTGGCTGAGATTTGTGGAAATATCACTTTAGGGAAGGGAAAAATGCTAGAGAATAGAATAAAAAGTCTTAACTGTCCCAGCCAGGGCACGAACCTGGATCTCCTGCTATCCGGGCAAGCCCGTTTTCCACTTACGCCACCAGGAGAGCTAGATAACTTATTAAGTTCCCAGCACTAGTGTCAAGAGTCTAACCTCCAAGAAAGACGAGTACATTGTCTAATGCCCTGGCTGGGACATTTAGATTCTTCTTAGATTAGATTATTCTATTCCTTAGCATTTAATCATTTAAAATTGATGTGGGATATATACCACAATAAAAAAATTATGTGATTTACATTATTATTACATAAAATAGACATAACTAAAAGCAATGTGATATCAAATGCTGAGGAAAAACAATAATTAAATGTTTTGAAACATTTAACACTTACTTATCATGAAGGCAAGAGGGGACACGTTGTCACCTGGATCAAATATTTAAGACTAAGAGGTAAGATTCAGAAATAAAATTAGGATGGACAAGTGTGAGAGGGTGGGGAGTGTGAGGCAGTTGGTACAAAGGGAGAGCGGCCTACATCAAATGGTGCAATACTAGGAAAATTGTTCCAACATATTAAAACATTTTTAACATTCTGAAAAACTATTAGCCCTCCTCCTCAACCAACCTGTCTAACTTGTCTCCTAGTTCATTAGGCTACTTATCCGAAATAATTCCTACCTATTTTCCCGGTATTGCACCCTTTGATGCAGGTCGCTAAAATATAATTCAAATGTAATCTTAGGTTTTTGAACAACAGAGGGAAACAAGATTTTCTTGATATATTCTGGCCCGATAAAAGTTAATTCCACTTAGACTAGTCATAGATTTAAGGAAAACAACCCCTTCAACAGACGTTCCAGTGATTTCAGCTATGCTTTCAGACATCCAATAGTAATCCATGCTTTGTTTTCACAGCTTTTGTTATTGTGTGCTTTTTATTTATAAATTGTGCACGAGTGCATATCACTATTCATTATGCAGTTGTTTGTTTTCAGCAGCTAATATTACTAACAATAAGTAAGAACTAGAAGGATTCTTTGTACTATTACATTATAATAATCTAATTTCAATAAATTAATGTAAAAACAGAAGGAATATAAATAAATATATTTTTCTTCATATTTGGATGGTTTATCACCAAGCTTTAGTATGTCCAACTAAATAAATTATCTGATTGATAACTTGATAACAGTGGTGTATGGAGTTGGAGTTAAATTTGAAATGGAAGTTAGTTATATCAACATGTTCTTATGTATTAGTATTGTGAGCACTTTGGATGATAGATGAATCTTAATTTATAAATTGGTTATAATATTTCGATTTTTTTTTTACTGATAGTAATCCCAGTGGTTTTAGAGCAGGAATGTATTTTTGATTATTAAATACATAATAATTAAAAATTATTA
>KZ807315.1:350788-449860 GCA_000696205.2 Oncopeltus fasciatus | reverse complement strand
AAAAAAAAAAAAAAAAAAAAAAAAAAAAAAAAAAAAAAAAAAAAAAAAAAAAAAAAATACACATATGTATGGAATTCCTTAATTCCCATGGTGGAAATAGGGGAAAAAAATTACAGACAGATAAGATATATTTAAAATTTATAAATTGAAAAAACTTTTTTCAAATTTAAAAAAATATTTTTAGGTCTAAAAACCAGTCCTGCAACAGGCCATATAGGTTCAGGGGAGGGGGGTAATATGTGATAAAAATGTATTTACTCTCAACCCACGGGCCACAAGAGGTGTGTGTGGTCAGCACACTATTCCGGGCGCCTGATTTTTTCCAATTCAATGAGAATGGTCCCCAATTAGAGCTGTGTGTTCCCTAGGAGCACACCAGGAATCCTCTGAGTCATTACAAACAGAAGCAGAGGAATAAAAAAAAAACCAACTGTGCATTATGAACATTGTAACAGGGACCTTTGGCTTTGTAGTCCAGTACATTAAACACCAGACAACCATTCACCATACTTTGATTTTTAGAAGAAAATTAAATTAAATTGAAAGAAAAAGTAAGAACAAAAAATAAATACTTTAAAATAAAATTGTGAAACAGGTTTTAGAAAATTTATTCAATTCAAAATCAAGGGTCAGCAGCTTTGCACTTCCAGGCCTGTTGCTGTTTAAATCCCAACAAGTGCAGGCTTTTATTGAGAAATAACTGGTGGCATGAGTCTTTAAAATAGGATGACTGCTTGTAGATAACCTCTTTCTCAATGATATCAAAATGTGATTCAGCATTGAAAAATACAATAATTTAATTTCAGATTAAATTGATAAAATCATATTTTACATGGCTTTGGACTGGCATCATATAAGAATTATGGAAATAGACTGATTAACTTTTGTGGTCATTCCTATTTTCAACATAACAAAATAAGTTATTGTAGTTATATTTGATTTTATGGTCAATTCATTAGAAGGTATATCAACAAAAATTGACATTTGTGTTTATTGATTTTCTTTAGCATTTCTTCTTACTGTGAATTTTCCTTTGTATGTCAATGTTGAAAGTCTTCCAGAAGAACACTAATGTCAAGATTTATCAAAATTGTTAGAGCCTTTTATGCTCTTTAGTCTATAGTAAAAAGTTTCTTGAGCTATTGTGCAGCCGTATTGGGCCTAGGAAAAGGAATTTTCTGGGCCACTGCTCATCAAACATCAACATTCTGTCTTGATCCATTCACTCATTTTTTTACTGTTTTTAAACACATACTCTCACATTATGCTGATGAAATTTCTCTAAATATGTCTTTCGGATTCAGAAGCCCAGACCTTGAAGTACCAAAATATTTTAAGTTTGACTTCGTTTTTTGATTGATGGATATATATCTATCTGTACCTTTGCCTTTGGTATAACCGTTGGCTAAAAAAAAGTACTTAAAAAAAAAGGAATGAAAATTGCTGGATATATACCTTGATCTTTATTACCCTGCCTGGTCAAGTTTTAAATTGGCAAGTTTGTTGCAAGTTTGTAAATTGTTCCTGTCTTACACTCTATGACCCCCTTTCCACTCACTCTCTCTCTCTCTCTCTCTCTCTATATATATATATATAGGGGAACACATTTTTTGTTGAGTTAGATCTGACACTGTATTTTCACTAATTCCTTGTGTCTGAATCTGAGAATTACCACAGATTTTGTCTATCACGTCAACTTTTAAAAGTACAGGATATCCCCAGAAATAAAAAAAAAATCATTCATTTAAAAGAACATAAAGTAAAAAAGTACCAAATATACAGTTTACAAAACATTTAATGNATTAATGTATTTAATATAAATTTATTATATTATAATTCATGAGCTATCTTTATATTGTAATTTTAACAGTTCTGCCTCTTATTTTTGCATATGGATTGTATATAAGCATTCTATCACTATTAATATTGAATCTAAAGAATGTTTATGCTTATAGTATTTGTTGATTTAGAATCATAATTTATTTTTGATCATTTTTTATAATTACTTGCATTGTTTTATTATAAGTATTGTGTTAAAAAGCCCCATTTGTGTTTGAAAATTGTAAATAATACTATATATCATTTGTTTAAAAAAAAGGATAAAAAATAAGATACTGTTCTTATTCATTATGTTCACTTGTGCGAGTTTAGATCTAATTTATCCTGTGGGTGAAGAGATGGTTATGTTTTATTTTTATTTAAAATAATTATAATGAATAGTTGGTTAAAATGCGCAAAAGCATATTTCAATGAATCAATTGCCAGGAGTAAAGTATTACTTGTACCTAAATTTACTTTTAGCTGAAGATAATATGCAAAAATGGTGATGGACCAATGTGATAGAGAATCATGAAAAAAAAAATTTCTTTTTTTTTCTGACTCATATGTCTTTTTTCTGGGGATAAACAAACATTCACTTCAAATGAAGGTGCCCAGTAACCGTATGATGTTCCATTTTACACTCCAGTATGATATTCCAGTCATACCAGCATACCATGATGCTTTTATATTAAATTTACACAAATTACTCTAGCATGATGAAATATAACTTGCTTGCCTATGGTCATGTAATAATTTGGGTATGAACTTATTTCGTTATAAAGTACATGAAAAATAATAAAAATTTTCATTAGAGAAAACAATAAATTAATTTATGTTAAAACTTACATCTTTAGTCTCACTATGATGAGCATGAATGTGGGGGAGTTCAGCTACCTTTCCACTACCTTCCATGACAGCCAAGTCTCCCAGATTTTCAACTTCAGCTCTCAAATTATGTATATTTTGACACCTATTTGTGATAAAAATGATGCAAATAAAATCACTTTACTTTCAGAAAAAGCTGAAAGTGTGTTGCTTAAGCTCAAACAGTGTTGCTTAAATTATTATTTTATCCTAACATTTACAAGTTCTCAAGATTCTGTAAATAATTATTTTGGATTATTTTAAAATGTATCACTTTTATTGACAATTAGTATTGTCATTTATTATGTTCCAAAGGAAGATACAGATCCTGTTTAATATTATATCCTACTCATCTATTTTAAAAATTGAGTATACTTTGAAACACTTGTTGGAAATATTTTATAATGGTCTAATTCAAGAGTTATTAATTCTTTATACTTTTGATTGAAGCATTTTATAGATCTGAATTAGTTTATATTATTATACAAGACTTGTTTTTGGCAGTTTTCTTGTGTGGTATTCTGTCTTCCTATCTTGCTTTACTAGCCTACGATACAGTGCCCAATATCTGAAGGCTCCTCAGAGCTGTCTTGAAACACTTTAACAGAAACTATATGCACAATTCTGGGCAGATTAATGAGTTCCAGGCAGCCAATGTTCTCAGAAATGGAACATTTTATACACTTATAGTTTCTGTTAAAGTGTTTTAGGACAGCTTTGAGGGATCTTCAGATATTGGGTGCACTGTAACTGTAATAGTTACTAAGTAGAATATGTTAATAAAAACTGGAACTACATTTGCATTGAAAATATTTCAGTGTGAGTTCCTAACTCTACCTAAGATTCAACTAAATAAGAAATTGTTATTGAATCTAAACTTTCAATCCTCACTTGCTGCCATTTCAAATGTTACTAAGTAATCTTCTTTTTTTTATTAATTCTAAATTTTTAAAAGAAAATATGAATACAAGACATCCATCTTTATTTGGAGCTGTATGTATTCCACTTGTAAAGTTTCAAAACTAAATGTTAGGCCTCCGTGACATTCCAAGCAAAAGGTGCATCAACCAAAAAAAAGGTCTTGTCCTCATGCCACCTACTTCCCTAGTCCTTCACAATAACAATGCAATAAGTTATTTAATATTATAGGCTAAAATATTATTTAATATTTGAAAGACTTATAATTTTCATTTTTCACTTTTATACATTCCATTGGGACGATAACAGTTAATAATGTATTGAATTACTTGTTGGGAACATGAAGTTATAACTTTATATTTATATTTATAAGTGAATATTGGTCCTGTTTTTTTTTCTTCTTTTCATGGCTATCTTAGAGGTTGTGAGTTGACTGAGAAAAAAAAATGAGATCTTACTACTCAAGAGTCCATGTGGTTTAGCTATTACAGCACTCGGTATTAGATTGAGTTTGATTCTGGGCTGGAATGCTATTTTATTTAGTATAAAAATTGTTTCAAGGTGCAACAAATGCAACAAAATCTATTTAAAATAAGTTAAGAAAAGTGTTATGTATATTATTTATATTCTAAAATTTGTTGTTTTATTTTGTTTGATGTTTGATTTTTAGATGGTTTAATTTGTTAATCAAATTGATTGGTTTAAATCTATTAAATACTGGCAAGTTATTATACAAATTAAATACAGCTGTTTATAACAAAAGCCCTGATCTAATAATAGGCAAAACAGGATATATTCTTTACTTACTTTTAATGATAAAATAAATGTAATTTCTGTATAGAAGCCAAATCAGAGGCATGATTATGTTAAATAGGGTAAAATCCGTTAGTAATTAATAATAGGTTAGTGAAATGCAAATGGCCTCTCCCATTAATCCTCACTAGTTTGAAAGATATTTAAAAAAATGATTTCTTGATTATTTGAGGAAAGTAAAATGCCATAAATATTAGAATTTACTTCCTTTTAGCAAAATATATTTTATNATAATTTAAAAAAATTATAAATGAAAGAATTATAAATAATTTCATTATAAATTAAGTCTAAAACTTTCTATTTAGCCACTACATGAAGAACATCGAAACTTGGAATTTAGTCACACAACTCATCTTCCAGGATTTTTACACCATCATCGGAAAAATGTATGTTGATAAGTTATTTTATAATTGAATGATATACATGACTGAAAAGGAGCTATGCTATATCTTTTGTAAAGCATGTATGCTACTTGGAGTAATGCTCTTTTAAAGGGATAGGCATGTAAATATATCCTCACTACTCTTGAGGAAGTGGGAGTCTGCTGAATTCTATGGTATAAATGAGGAAAAAAAAGCATAAAGTTTATTTTTATTTAATATAAGCTAAAACACACTGTATGGCCTTGTCTTCCATCATGATTTATTTTAACAATTGAGAAGCAATTCATTCTCAGTCAGTTTTTTTTCCTCTGAGATCTGCTTTTAATGATGAAATAATTTAAAGACTAAATGAAATTACTTTTTTTTTCTATGGGAAGCTTCAAATATAAAACTGTTTCTTTATTTTTTTAAATTAAAAGTTTTGCTGTGCTTGCCATGAAAGCTAAGGCTATAATTCATTGCTGGTTGACTGAAATGCATTAGACTCACACAATTGGTATCAAACAACCCATTAATATTTAAGCTTAACACTAAACAAACATAAAAAGTTTGCTAAATCTTTCGGCTCTTTTTTTTTTTTAGCTTCAGCTTATTTATGAATGAATAAAAGAAAGGCTAGCAGAATTATTGAAATATCAGAGAATTAGATAGAAATTGATTTAGAAAACTACATGCGATTATTTAATTTTAGGGCTCTGATTATGAGGTACTTAGACAGAATTCCAAGATTTCAATCATTGTTTTGCATATTTCCTAATTATTTTTGATTTATAAAAGCAATTACTTAATCAATTTTGTATGAACATATATGCATAATTATACATTGTGGTCCATGTATATTTTGTAATAACAATATTATATCATTTTGGTTGGTTTTATTAATACTAATTTTCATTAGAAGAGTTATTCTTACAATATACCTTAATTACTTAAAGAATTTACATATATAAATAGTTTAGCAACCTGTAAATATTCTATTCTTCATTTCCTGTAGAGTTGAAGGGAATTAAAAAATTGAAACAAGAAAGGAAATCAGTGAACTCAGAACATTGTCAACAACAAATACATGTGTTTTGATGAATTATTAAATTAATGTTAATAAGCTAAACCATTTTCCTAAGTTTTAACCTCTGTCTTGTTCCCCTGTTAGAAACTTATTAGTTAAGTTATTAGCATGAAATAATACCACCCAATCTTTATTACCTCGTCATTGAAAACTTGTTATTAATTACTCATTTTTGGTTTCATTCTCTGTAATTGTTTTGCAATGTATTTATACCTTTGTATATATTTTTGTTGTTCAAATCCTTAAAACATTTTTCATATTTTTTCTTTACTTATCCATGTAAATCTACGTTCTTGTACATAACTAAATTGTTGTCATCTTAGTAATAATTTTTTAAATAGCTATAACTTGTTTATACACTCCATGATTTGTACCGAAACTTGCATGTTTCCAAGCACAGCTTTTCCACCAATTATGTTTTTCGTTTGTTTTTTAATGCATTCTATATTGAGGAGCATGTTTATCAGCTTTGCTGCCTTCTTATGTGTTTTAAAACTGCACATGAAAAAGATAAAGAAAGAGATCATAAATTTTGTTTTTTGTCATTGCATCATATCCTTAAGACATCACTAATATGGTGCTGAACCTTACTAATCCAACTTTTTCCACTACACATGTGTTATAATTGTCAAAACCTTAACTCCTGTTTTGAGAACACACGGCATGATTAAATGTATGATCTAAAATAAAGGTATTAATTGTTCCTTTGAAATGGAGCTTGTATGACATTATATATGTTATTAGTTTCCTTTTATTAATTTTTTATGTTTCATTGTGAGTATAAAAGTGTATTAACTGAAATTGCTGTATTTAGTCTCATAGTGATGGCCACGAAGGACACCGAGGATTGCATCTTCCTAGCTTGTCTTCAATCCTCCATCCTCATCACCATCATCACAGTGATGTACGTGTGAATTGTCAATGTGGTGGTTCCTCATATTTGTTCATTTCCATTTACATGACTATTGGAAATAGCTTAAATTCTTTTCATTTCTAAGATTTTTGCATCTTTTAAATTTGTGAGCAAATCTGTCAGTCACATATTTAGCATTTAACTCATTTAGCATTAGCATTTAAATCTTATCTTCTGTATTCTGCTACACAATGTTGATTTTCAGTTTTTTTTTTTTGTTTTTTTTTGCGTCGACTTCTAAGGTGATTGGCCATTTAGTGGGTCATTTGGCCCACTATTTAATTATTATTAATATTATTGCTACTACTTTTAATTATTATTAATTATTTTTCAATGGATTTATGAAATTAAGACATATTTATCAGTTTTCAATATCTTATTTGTTTCAACTTTAGGTTCATCAAAATGTTGTTTCATATGTTTCATTATCAAATTAAATCAGATTATTCCCTGAGATTCTGAACATTCCTGAATATTGTTTTGCTGAAATCATAATAGAAATTGTATTGAAATAAATTATTATTGCTTTTAATAACTTCTTGATTGAAAGATTAGTTTGTACAAGTATTTTTTGTGACAGAAAAAAATATAAGTTTTTTAAACTGGAGTAGTCAAGATAAGGAAGAAATATAATTATCTAATACCCCAAAAAAGTATTGGAAGGGGAAATAATGCTTAAAGAAAAAAAATTAAATATATCTTTAAAGAGGAAAAAGGAATCAGCAATAAAGCTAGTATTGAAACATGATGGTATTCAAGATTCTATTTTGATTTAAGAAATCATCTCAGTATTTTATCAATAGTCTTAGTATTTTATCAATCAATCAGTGTTTTAGCCATTAATAGACTAATATCTATTTATCAGTAGACCAAGTGCTTAAAACATTCATCAAACCTCTCATTACTTATAAATCCAAAACATGGACCAACATGCAAGGAAGAGAAAGTTAACCTTATTTTGATGAGGAAATAATATAGAGTTCTGGGTTTTTAAATAATTGGAGTAGCAAAGAAAGTAGCGCAATGATGAGGTATTTGAGCAATGTGATATTATGTACAAGCTCTTTGAAAAACAGTAGACTATTAGGTTGTGGTTACAGATGGACAATTTTTTTTTTTTTTTTTTTTTTTCAAGGTTCAAATTAAGCTTTAGATAAAACTTATTATTTAATAGTAAAGTAAATGAATCTCAAAAATATTCACAATAAATTTACTTAGCTTTATTATATGTAGAGGCAATAACAATGCATTTCTACAATAAGTGTGATGAAAATAGCCAAATCACAAAACATGAACTTTAATCTCGGTTTTTTTTTTTTTTTTTTTTTTTTTTTTTTTTTTTTTTTTTTTTTTTTTTTTTTTTTTNTTTTTTTTTTTTTTTTTTTTTTTTTTTTTTTTTTTTTTTTTTTTTTTTTTTTTTAGACAAGTAATTTATTTTTTAGTCTTTTTGTTGGGTGTAATTTTATACTAAAGTAAGATTCAAATTATAATACTTTTTAATGAATCTTATAATGTGTACAGAATCTGCAAGATGATGTACTGTTGTTCTCTGAGGCCATGCAACTTAAAAACTTTCTCTTGGACTATTTTATCCCTTCCAATTCAAAAAAACTATTTTTTTTTTTAACTATTTGAGAAATGAGAAAATTAACCAATTAATGAGAGGGAATAGAATAAAAAAATCTATCTGTCCCAGTCAGGACTCGAACCTGGATCTCCTGCTTGCCGGGCCGGAATGTTTCCATTACACGTTCTATTCCCTCTCATTAATTGTTTAAAATTTACGTGGGATAATAAATCACTACCAAATAAATATTTATTGAGAAAATTAACCTTTATTAATTAATGCAATTGAGGAATACAAAAACAAAGAATTAAATATGTGGTTTAAAAAAATAGCAAGAATGTATTTAACTACTAGAAGACGTAAAATATAACAGTTAACATAATATAGAATTACAAAAAAAAAAAAAAAAAAGGAGAAAACTAAGTAAGTAAATATGCTAACTTCATGTCATTCGAAGTTAACAGACCTTTCTAGTCAGAGGTGTACAAGCTGAATCATGTGTCTGGTAATTCATAAAGATATGGGCAAGGTCTTCTATATGGCCAAATGTGGAGCTTATATATGCTAATTACTTTTTATATATGTTAGTCTTTATTTTTGCATGTCCACTTCTTAATCTGGATAGTATTGTAATATTGTGCTGCTGAAGTCCTGATTATTGTACAAACCAAGGGCAGAAGGAAACATCTTTGTGAATCAAATAATGGAATTTTCCTTTTGCTTGGCTTTTATATATTTCTTAGTCATCTTCTTAAGCAATTTTGTTTGGGTCTTCAGGTTTTAAAGAAAATAGATCAATCTTGTTAAATAAGGAACTTTTTTTACCCATTTTTTGTCCTACATAAGTGAGTTTAGAGCTATGAAGCAAAATAAAATCTATGAATTGCATACAGACATAGAAACACGAAATATTCAAGTTTTTAGTGTCCCAGAGACATGTAATTAGCCATAAATTGTTATAAGTTTGAATTGACTGAAATATCAATGTAGCATAAAACATGTCTTTTCTATCACTCGTAGGATGAGGAGCATGAAAAGCCTGGAGTTCTTCACCTTCCTAGTCTTTCAAGATTACGAAGGCACAGTCATGATTTTAATGTATGTTTTAATAAATTATTTTATGTGGCCATACCTCTTTCTTTTCTATTCCAAAGACACCAGAAAAGAAATATAAAAGGGATTATTTCTCTCTCAGTCATTTTTTTATACGCTTTATTGTCTTGAATTCATTGTAAACCTCAATACAACTAATAAATATCAAAATAAGAAATTTTGTTAATACAAAAAGGAGTTATTTGGAGATGATATTTTGTCAAGCAGAAAATGTCTTGTACTTGTTGTTTTTGGTTTGAAGAGTGATATTAAGAGTCTCATGCTAAAATTCCTCTATTTTGCTGTTAACTATTTAATTTCAGTAAAAATTTGTAAATTTAATGATGCTTGAAATTGGGTAAATAAAATATAAACGGAATTTTGTTTCTGAAAATGAATAGTTGGCAAGACTGGGTTGTAGTATGCTTGAGTGGGGCCATTAGGAGGGGAAGAGATCAAAATGTACATGTCCAAATGGCAGATGTACTTCTCCACTTTGCAAGGCATGTTTATAAAAATTCTTACACGTGATGGAGTTCCAGGGAAAAATAAAATATAGTAAAACATTTTAAGGACGCTTGTGTTTCCTTGGTATAAAGAGTTCAAGAAAGGGCAAGTAACTTGTGGAAAATCAACAACACATTTCAGTCCTCAGACTAGTATTGCTGGCAAAAACATTTGTGCAGTTCAAAATATTTTTTAAGATAATCGAAAGGTTAGATATTCACTTCAGAAATTACTGAATAGGTCTAATAAGTTAAGAGATTCAAACAATCATCACAAATGACCTACAGTTGTGAAAATTATGGGCCAGATGGATCCTTCGCCAACAGGCTGAAATTTATGTTTGGATGACTGTCTGACACTTATTGCAAGGTTTGATATAAAAAGTAATATATTTTTTAGTCAGATTGTTTACCTGTTGCAAAATATGGGTCTACCAATACACTCCTAAATCCAAAAAGCCAAACATTCAGCTGGCAATGTTCTTTTTACCTTTATTTTTCTACTGGCAGGGTATTTTTCACATTGATTTTTGTTATAAGCTAATTAGTGCTGCTTACTACTGCAAGTTATTGAATAAGGTAAGGGATGCAAATCGCCTTAAAAGACAAGACGAACAGCTTCAAGAAGACATCCTCCTCCATATTGTTCATGGCCTATACTACATAATGGTCTCCAAATTAAAGGAAATACACTGAACACAGCATGATCACCCTCCTTTCATCATTCCTTACATGTGGCTATGCAATTTACCTTTGTTTAGACTGCATAAATAAGCTTCAATTGAGTAATCTTTTGAAATAAAAAGGGTGTGAAGGTATTCATGTACAAGTGACTCTTGATGCAATCAGCTTCATTAGCAACGATTCTGTGATAAAAAGCCTTTCTTCTGGCTGGGAAAAAATGTATTTCTGAAACTAAAATAAATTGAAACTGCCTTTAGTTTTCAGTAAATGTTCTTTTCTTAAAATTAAAATTCCGTTTATATTTATTCACTCTTACAAATCTGCTCAACCCTGAGGCATAACTTTATAATCTTCTTTGTCTGATTTGTAATTAAAGAGTGTTGTTTGGCTTCTAATATATAAGCTAAATGGACATAATTATGGTATTATAATCTTTCTCCTACTAGGGTAAGGAGCAGGAAAAATCTGGAGGCCTTCATCTACCTATTCTTTCAAGATTCCGTCGCCACAGTCATGATATTAATGTATGTTAAAATAAATAATTAGTGTGTATAGACCTCAATTTTTTTTTCTTTTTCATATACTCCAGAAAGGAAACATCAAGGAGATTATAATTGTCATTCTTCTGCTTTGATTTTTATTGTTTTATGTTATACAATACTTCATATATACAAATATTATAAAAGAAAATTTTTCATAAAACCCTCCTTTTTTGATGGATTAATAAAAGACCATATGTCCAAGAATGGGGATTGGACACTGTGTATGGTGGGTTTTATATTGCAATTAATTACTGACCACTGTGCAACATTCCCCTTGCTAAAACAGAGTTATTAATTTAATTTACAAAAGACAATATTACCATAGAGAAAATAATTAACCTCATAATATTGACCAAACTACTAAAAGCTGAGAAATGGTAAATTGTATTTAACTCAATTAATATGAATGAAGCTATTGACTCACTTTACTATATTTGATTATGAAATTCAACTTTCTTCCAAATATTTCTCCAATATTATTTCTATGATCCATTCAATTGAGCCGTGGATGACCCAGGTACTCTGAGTGTAAACTGCAAAATGGGACAAGCTTTATCTATAATGCTCCAAAGTACCAAAAAATATCTATCCTCATAACTATTATAAATTATACAGAATCTGGTTGAATAAACTAATTATAGTTTATAAGTTAGCCTATTATAAAAATAATTAGGAATGTAGCCTCAAAAAATTCTGTTAGGTAATTGACAAACTAACAGGGCAAAATCGTCTAACCAGACAAAGTTCTCAGACTTTCAAAAAAGCACAAATTTATCCCAAAAAAGACAGTTAATCCATTTAATTTTTAATTTTGCAATAGTACACAGGAACTTACTTCTCACATCAGACAAACACCTTTATGACCTTAAAACGGAGTAGATTTATTTTAAAGCCAGATCTCTATTAATCTATAATATATTAATCAATCACTTTAGAAACTCCTAAAATGAGGAAATTAGTGTTGCCAATTTCTGATGATAATTATTTCAAAGTTGCCTTTTGAATTAAGATATATAATGTATATGTATCATCATCACCAAAGAAAAATCTTATTTTGTCTGCTTATCTTATTGAATAGTCTCATACCACTGAACTTCATGGAGAACATGGCTTCCTTCATTCTCTTCATATTTCTGGTTTATCATCTCTGCTTCATCAACACAGTACTGTATGTTAAATCTTTTGAATAAAGTATTTTGCTTAGCCTGAGTGTTAGAAGTGCTGTCATTTTTCCAAAGCAATGATAACGTTACTTAAAATAGTTGAATATTCTTTGTGTGTTTACTAACTTAATATTATTAATCAATTATTTGTAAGACCTTTTAACATTACTTTTTTGAGATATTATTTATTTATTAACTCAATAGACTGCTTAAGAAGTATGTATTAAGAAATATATCGTTCCTGTAATACATATAAAGTGTGCAGTAGTAGATAGGTAGATCATTTCATAATATGAAGTGTGGATTATAATAGAAAGGGGGTTTTGGTCATAAATTATGTATAATAAAATATGAAAGTCAAGTCATAATATGGTATTCTTTGTGTTTTATAACTTTATGGTTCTGATGTAGTTATAATATGGTATTTTTCAAAAAATTTGTAAATGAAATAAAAAAAATATAACTGTACTCTCACCAAAAAAGCTAATAAAGTCAATAATTTAAGCTTTAGTCCTTGCATTAAGTAGATTTTCAAGTTTTCCTACTCAGACAAAACCTAATGCTGTCTTATTTTATGTTTTAAATATTTTGAACAACTTTTCCATATTTCTGATCATATTTTCCATTCCCTTTTGAGTGTTTAAAAAATCTAAAGTTTCCAATGTACAGTGGAAAATATATTTAAATTGTTTTGAAAAATAGCTGCCAGTAAAACTGTTCATATTACTAGTATCCTTTAAAAAGCCATTAATAGGCATTAAGAATTAACTGTCAGGCTCAAAGGTGAAGAATTATTATACTTAATAATAAATTATTATACCAAGAAGCTTAGACTGTCTCAGGAACCAAATGTCTCCAGTCCTAGAAACCTTCTTTCACCAGAAAATTAAGTTTTAATTTGAGTCTTGTTTTCTGGGGACCATTCTAGTGCTAGTTATAGTTTAAAAAAAATATAGTTTCTTGATTTGCCTAAGAAAATGTTTCTAAGAACTACCTCAGTGTATATATTTTTTAATTTTTATATTTGTTTAATTAAAATTTACATAATTTTATTTTACTGCTTCCAATTCAAACATTTCTGTTGTTTCCCTCTCATTAATTAACTTAAGCTTGGGCTGATTGAGCCCTCCTCTGCTTTTCATATCTTCTTCTCTCTGGAAGAGAACTTCCGTAATATGGCCTTAAATATTGTAGTATTCAGTTTTTGATTTTTTTATTTTATTTTATTTTTCTCAGTGAAATGCAAACAGAAAAGGTAGGGAGAATATTTGTTCTGTGTGCCAGTGATAGCTTATGACCCAAACCAATGTAGCTAAAAATGCTAATAAAACTTTTCAGTTTTGTCCACTAATAATGAGCCCATTGATTCCCTCCGTCATTTAATACAAATTTACTGATTTTTTATGTGAAAAAATTTTGTAATATCAAGTTGTTATAGTTTTATGTGATATTTATTTGTTATAAATTTGTAAATATTGTTAAATATACATAAGGTTTTAAAATAAAGGTGATCTAAGCATATTGCCCATGTTTCATTAAAGATGGATATAAATAAGAGTAAATAATAAAACTTAATTTACAAACTGCAGAGAACAATAAGTGTAAAAAGTATGACCTCAAAGTTTTGATTTGTACTGACCAGAAAGGAATAGTGGGGGAAGCAATCACCTATCATAGTTACAGTCATAACTTACTTCCTTAAAAAGCATTTTTCATAAAAATGTTATGGAACTTAAAAATTATAAAATTACATTTGAGGCAAATTACATTATCTTAACATATTTCAAATTTCAGTGTATATGTTCTTCCAATGTGTGCTTGTGTTCATCCTTGTTTGTGTGTGTGTGTGTGTAGTTTTAAATTCAGGTATAGAGGTAAGTAATTGATGACATGCTTAGTATATACAAATAGTTATTTTCTTCAGTTTATTTCATTTACTTCAGTTGGGAAAAAATGTGTAAGTTGTAAAAAGTAATTTTCTAACATACTTGACACAGTTTGATATCTAGTGAGGTATCTTTTTTTATTATTAATCATACTAATATTTTATATGTATATATTTTCTTATGTTTTAAATAATTACTAATTATTAAAATTTATGATAGAAGCACAGAAAGAAAAAAAATAGTCCAATTGTTGCTGCCTGTCATTTTTTAAAAATACATGTTAATTACAATTTTAATTCTGGCAATTGGTAATTTTAATTACACTGATTAATAAGTATTTGCCAAAAAATTAATTAAAATTGCTCATACTAATTTTAATATATAATTAATATTATTAAATTGCAAATATTTACTTTTTTTTAAGTAGTCATTTAGTTTACTTAAACCTGTTTCTTTTCTTAGCAAGATTATAAATCATTGACTAAGAACATTTTCTGCTTAAAATATAAAAATTATGTAAGATCTTAGACTAGTATTTATTATCTATGAAATTTTAACATTAGAAGAATAATATAAATTTTATGGTAGGATATGAATTTTAAGATCCTGTTCTTAGAAATTTTATTATACAACTGGTTTGAACTGCGATGTTACTATGACCTCTGCTGTCTTAAACAAATGTTAGGCTAATCAGTTGTTTACTCTTGAACTAAAGAAGAGTGAAGTACTGGATTTTCTGGTTTGAGATTGGCCTTGTAGTCTTAACATAATATATAACTAAATTTTAATAATATGAATAAATCTCTCAATTTTATTCAGACAGTCTATAAAACTTGAATTTTTGCATTACTATAGTTTAAAAAAAATTATTTATTTTAAAGAAATTAAAAATACACTAATTGCTACTATTAATTTCTAGGGTAATATGGGTGAATCTACAGCACCATTAGTTCATGAAGAAGAGGATTTTGATGATGAAGACCCTACTGAAGGTAATCTAATCCTACATTTCTTCAATACATTTCAAATTTTTATAATTAAAATTTATTGATTTAATCAAGTACCTCACAGACACAAATTGCTCTAATAATGTTATTGGATTAACAGTTTTTTTCTACTTTATTGTGGGACAATATAATAACTTTATTTATAGCATATAGTGATGTCATAGAAATTTATATATAAATTTGACCAGAATTTTGTTATATAAATGCACAATTGTTAAAAATAACACCTTACACATATAAGAAAAGAAAAATTAAATATTTTAAATTCAAATGGAGAGTTTTTGACCATAAAGATTATTAATAGAGAATTTTTGTAGGTATGTATGTCCTACCTAAAAACGTGGAGAATATAAGGAATAATTTATCAAGAGATTGCCTGGGTGGAGATGAAAAGATAAATTTCTTATAGAAATAAATATCTTAAACAAAATTGAAGATTTAATCTGAATATTAGAAAAGTATTAGTGAACTAACCGAATGTGAATATTCTCAATAAGGATTTAAAACAAAATTAATAATTATTTCAATTGAATACTCATGATCCTGACACTACTTTTTCTTCTCTAGTACAGTTTACAGAGCACTTGTGGTTTGTGCAAAAATCTTAGGTTTCATCCCAGATAGGATTTGCATTTTGTTTTCTCAAATTATTTTGTATAAATTACTTAGATATTCATAATATTGTCGCCTATTAAACAGTTATTCTGTTATATTATTTGTCAGTTTTATATTTATCTGGTGGTAATTTAAATCATTTCCATTTATAATTTATTAAAATGATTTATTTTATGGGATGTATAAAAACTAGCACTATTAACAATGCGATATTTAAAACATTTTGAGCTTGAAACTAAGGCCATTTAAAGTTAATAATGAACAAATTTCTTTATTAGAAAATTGTTATAATATGCATATGTCATACATCTGTATATTTATCCACTCATATATCCTTATTCAAGAAAAAATAAAAGGAATAAATAGTTAAATTTTAACATATTTCTGTAATTCATGTAAGAGTTTATTGAAATTAGCAAACTGAATAAAAATGTTAGATAAGAATGAGGCAATCATAATTAGACATGATTATGATATAAGCCTTCTCAACTTTCAAAATATATTTTTTTCATCATCTCAATATGAGTTTACATTTAAACTTTGATTTGTTGAAATATCACTTATCAAAAAATAATGCAGTGAAATAATCTTTATTTGCTTTAAAATTTTCTATTCTTTGTTGAAATAAGTACATGAAAATTGTTACTGTTTTGTGTACTAGTTTTATTAGTGCATTTTGTTTGAAATATTATTACAATTATTTGAAGTATTTAAATATTTTGGTTATATTTTCTGGAATGGTTAGATTTAGTTAATTTAATCTTTACCTTACATTTAAATTTATCAATTCCTTAAAGACCTATAATGAACAATATCATTAGTTTAAAAGAAAAATTACAAAAATTCCATCATTAAAAATCTAAATAATGTTAATAATTATATTTAATTTATTTTGATACTGTAAGAAAAAAAAAATTAAATTAGATGGAATCATTAAACATACAAGATACATCGATTGGCTTTGTAACTAGTATTTACAAGTAAATTTCTTCTTCTTTCTCTTCTTCCTTAGTACCTTTCAGCATGGAGGTGCCTCAGTCCAGGCAAACCAAGCCTCCCGAGCCAGCACCCTTATGGCATTCCAATTTTTTCCTCTCTCCTCTCCTACACTTGAAATGTAGTCAGTCCATTGAATTCTGGGTTTCCCTCTGGGCCTCAAAGTATTATCTGGCATCCCGGTTCTCATTCATCCGGCAGAGATGTCCAAACCATCCAAGTTGCCCCTTTTCAAAGTTATCCTTTAGGGAGCCAACTCCCAGCTGCTCTCTAATCTTATCATTCCTGACATCTTCTGGTTCGGCTCGATATTTTATGGAGTTCCTCATTTTCGCTGTAGATGCCATAACTCTGCTAAGGTGCTTGTCTATTGGTACACAACTTTCACTTCCTTGTAGTAGGGTAGATAGGTGTTTACCTACCTGTTTTAGCTGTTTAGCTTTAAAGATATACAGCTTTACATTTTTCTCCACCTCCCTTTTCCTTATAACTGTGTTACAGAGGTGGTAGTAAATTGAATTGGAATTTGCCTTCTTTATCCTATTCGATATCTCCTAGTCTACCTTTCCATTTCTACTTATCACTGTTCAAAGGTAGGTGTAGTCATCCACCATTTCCATTATTTCACATTTGCAGCTCACTTCAATGTATTCCTGTTCCCAGCCAATGTGCATTATTTTACTTTTTCTTGCATTAATAGCTATTCCTTTACTTTCTAGCTTGGTTTCCCATTCAATTACAGCTTGCTCAAGGCTCCCCTTAGTTTCAGCTTTAAGTACAATGTCATCCGCGAATACCGTTACTTGGGCAAGGATTGTCCTCATGTTCCTATTTCCAATGTTAGTACGGGCTGTCCTACGTTTGCACATCTTTAAAATTTTATTCATGTATATAATGAATTGGAGGGGACTCAAACTGTCTCCCTTTACACCCTTGCAAACGTATTGGACTCCTTTCCATTAATCCTTACTATCCCTTTGTAATCATGATTGGTTGGCTTGATAGTTTCTATCAATCCTTGCGGTATATTGTTCCCTGAAAGAGCATTCATCAGTTCTTGTCTAGGGACCGAATCAAAGGCAGCTTTTAGGTCTATAAATGCCAAGAAAATACTCTTTCCCTGTTCCCATGACTTACCTATTATTGTTCTGAGAGAGAAAATATGGTCTTGGGTCTGACATTGAGGCCTGAAACTAGACCTTCCAAGTCATCCTCCACTAGTTCTCTCAGCTTATTTTCTAATATGGAAGTATAGAGCTTGTACACAGCATGGGATAGACATATAGGTCTGTAGTTCTCACATTCGCTAGCATTGCCCTTCTTGTGAATTGGGACAATTATGTTGTATTCCCATTTTTTAGGGATCGTTTTTTCAATTATTAACTTCTGAAAAAGATTTTGCAATGCTTTCAGCAGTTTTGCCCCCCCCCCCCCCAAATTTGATGAATTCTGTGGTGATGTGATCTTTTCCAAGTCTATCTCTCCACTGCTGCTTCCATATCCTCTTCCCATATCACCTTACCATATTCTCTCTGTATAAGCTCTCTAGGTATTCTCTCCTCAGAATCTCCAGAAAACACTTCTTTGTAGTGGCGCCTCCATCTTTCCACAATACCTTTGTCCCCGGTAATCAATCTGCCTCTCTCACCTTTTATTTTTTGGTTTGCTCTTCTTTCCCTTTATTGCCTTGATCTTTTTCCAGAAAACCTTGATGTTTTTGTGATAATTGCTCTGTAAGCTTTGACCAAATTCTTCCCTGCTCTTTCTTTTTTCCATCCTTACTACAAGCTTAGATTCATTTCTCCTTTGAACATGCAGATTCCAATTGGCCAGAGTCTTGTTTCTAGTGTATTCTTTCCATGATGCTTTCCTTCTCGCCACTGATGCCTTCACCCTGTCATTCCACCTCTTGGATCTTTTACGTGTAGGTGAAACATAAATAATCTCGCAAGTAGAAATAGTGGCCTCCAGTATGGCTGTCTTTATTCCTGACCATATTTGATCCACACTTCCATCCATAATGGTGTTCTGAAGTTTAGATCTATCTAATAGGTTTGACTATTCCATTCTTTTTTCAGGTCCCTTAAGCTTAATAATATTTATTTTCTGGTAGCTTTTTGGATTCTCTTTTTGGAAAGGGGGGGGAGGAGAATTTTTGTAACTCCAACTAACTGGAGGTGGTCTGAACCAATTTCTGCACCTCTTATCACTTTAATATCTGTAAATAATGTTCTAATCCGTCGGCTGTAGATGTAGTAGTCGATTACACTATTTACATTTCTTTCTTCAGCGGAAAAAGTTATTTTATGCATCGTTTTGTGTGGAAAGAATGAGTTCCCATTGAGCAGATTGTAGTCAACAAATAAATCAATCAGTCTATGACCATTATCATTCTTAGTTCGTTCACCTCCATACCTTCCCATAACTGACATTTCATTTACAAATGAATATGTGTGCTCTGTCATAATCATTTTCAGTCCTAGCATTGAAGTCACCCATATAATTACTTTTCTGGTCTTATCCTGGCTTTTTACAACTTCTATTACAAACTCGGAGTAAAATTGTTCTTTATCCATGACACTAGCATCTATGGTGAGGGCATATACCTTGAATAATGGTCACTCTTCCTATAGATAATTCCAGACTTGCTGTAATTATTCTAGGAAATAGTGGTACCTAATTTTCTATCTTGGCAAAGAGACTCTCCCTCATAATAATTCCAACACCTTCCTATGCCCTCGATCCTGCAGGAACTCCAGAATAGATGAGGACAAGTTGTTTATTTAAACAAACTTCTCCGTGGCCTTTTTTCTTCACTTCACTGATGCCCAGTAGATCTATCCTGTAAGACATAATCTCCTCCACCAATTCCACTTCTTTTCCCGTCAACGTTATGATATTCCATGTTCCAAATCTTATATCCTTTTGAGTGCCGTGTCGTAACTGATGAGTCTACCCTAGTCCGAGGCAAGTTAAGTTGCTTTTAATCATATATTCTCAACTATGAGTGATTAGCCCAGTAGAAGAGACCCCATATCCTTGGGACAACTGGTCTCCTGAATACTTATGTCCCCTCAGGAGAATGGGTGGCCAGGCTAAACCTCCCAGGTATCATTGGGTACTTTATACAGATTATAGTACTGCTAAGAACTTTATTAGAAGTACTTTAACTCCTGTTTGCAATACCAGGCATGCAAGTTTAAAATGTCGTTTATTTCTTAAAATATATACACAGTAATTTAAAAAAAAGTATAATATATTTTATTCAAAGTACTGGCCCTCGCTTTCTACACATTTTGTCCATCTCTCGGGCAATATATGGATACCATTCCAAAAGAATGCTTCATCTTTATTTGAAATCCATTCATCGAGCCATTAACGTACGTTTTCGAAATTGTTGAAGTGTTGCTCCGCCAATGAGTGTCCCATCGATTAGAAGAGGTGATAATCAGAAGGCGCCAGGTCAGGTGAATACGGCGGGTGGGGTAGGAGTTCCCAACCAAGCGAAGAAATCGTTTCCTTAGTCAATCTGGCNTTAAATAAATTATAATTTCCCCTCCCCCCTCCCCCATTCCTCACTCTCTTTTCCTTCTCTCTCTTTCTCTCTCTCTCTCTCTCTCTCTCTCTCTCTTACACTTTTGTGATCGTCTACTTCTTTAATTCTCATCCTGTCTTATCTTTAATTAATTTTCTGTTTGCTCTGTCGGTCTTGTAATGGAGAGAGTGTTTTATTCGGATCTTAAGATAAAAGACATTCCAATGGCTATTGGATTCTTGCTCTTAGCTTCATTTCCGCACTCCTTTCTTTTCTTTGTTATCTGTGGACCAGGCTTTTTTTTCTGGCTTGCTGCTTACAGTGACAAGTAAAAGGTGTCAAAGATACCAAGCTGACGTATCTCCATAAATATTATAATTCATTAAAATGAAATACTTGATTTTGAGACATGGTGTAAATTGCGTATAGTTTATTATAATTTAAGAATTATTTACTAATATTAAAATTGCAGTAATTTTTTTTAAGGAGCTTGAAAACTGTTACAGCTTGCAAACTATACAAAGTGATTTAAATGAATTTTATTAGCCACTATATTAATAACAGTTTAGTGAATGTGATCAGTGAATTGCGTAACCTCTGACATACATGAAGTGTTACAAAGAATAAAATTTATTTTATTATAATTAATAGCGAAATGTTAAAAAAATCAAATCACGTAATTCATTATTCCAGGGTAAAAAGATATCCATAGACATGCTCATTCTCCATTCAGCTCTGAAGACGCCTTTACAGGGTGTGCGAAATGTTTAAATGTTTATTTTTAAATTTTTTTCTATTTAAATAGGAATGAAGGATAATAAAATTGAAGTATACATTTTTTGTACATAGCAAAAGATTTTATCAAAATATTGTTTACTTGCTGTACCCGTTCTCTCGTTGCCGTGTTTGAACAAAAAGCCAGTTTTGATACCTCAAATCTAATTTATTAATGATGAAATGTATACAGTACATCAAAATTAAAACTAACAATAAAATAAATAAAGATCATCGCTGTGCAGGGAGAAGGGGCCCATCTACCCCCCCCCCCCATTCTAATAAGTTAAGACATTAAGACCCAGGAGGTCAAGAGGCCATCTCTGTTTTAGTCGATGGGGAGGATTGTGAGGGTTGGAGTCCGACGACAGGGATTGAGTGTATGGATTAGGATGAAATTGGAGCTTACTATGAAATAACTTGAAGGGAGTAGAGATAAGGTCTTGGGAGAAAGGAATATTAAAGTCGTGATGAAGGATGGATTTGGACACAAATATGGAGCGTTAGCAATTATTCTGAGAATTTTGGACTGAAAGGATTGTATTCGTTGGATATTTGAAGGCTTAGCGGCACCCCACAGTTCTGCATGGTTGGTCCAAATTGATTGTATATTATGGTCTTGTAGATGGTCAGTTTGTTTTCTATTGTGAGCTGTGAGTGCCTATTTATAAGGCTGTATAAAAGTCCATCACGTCTGTTGAGTTATTGTCGCTTGATTTTAGTAAGTTCACTCCAGTTTAGTTGTGTGTCAAGGTGGAACCCAAGGTAATGGACTAAATCGGAGAGAGGTAAAGGGATGTTAAAATGTAACATTATCAGGAGAACCTTTACTTAGTTGAAAATTTACCTGTACGCATTTGGACTCATTTATTTTAATTCTCCATTTTCTGCACCACTGCTGAATAGCATCATTTTTACAGGTTTTGTAAAAAGTTGGAATCAGGATGGGAGGAGAGGATCGCTTTGTCATCGGCAAAGTGAGCTAAAAGGGTATCAGGATGAGTGGGGATGATAGCAGTATAAAAGATAGGTCCAAGCACACTGCCTCTCACAGGGAAGTGTTCGGAGTAATGTGATCCTTGCCAGACCCTTAAAAAATGGTTAGAAAAATAAGATTTGAGGATTAGGTAGATTGTGCTTGGAAATATGGACTTGAGCTTATATAATAGACTAGTATGCCATACTCGGTCAAATGAATGAGTGACATCTAAGAATGCACCAGAACAAAATTATTTTTGCTAGAGAGAAGGAGAAGTAAAATTTACACGAAACACCTGCTGGACAGTAGAATAATGGGATCAGAAGCCAAACTGATGATTAGGAAGAATATTTAAGGAAGTTATTATAGGTACCATTCATTTTACTTAGGAAATTAAACGGAGAAGGCTAATTGGTCGAAAGGATAATGTATTAAAATCAGGTTTACCTGGTTTGGGAAACAGGATTATTTCTGAAAATTTCCAGAGAATTGGAAAATGGATGGTTCAAAAGACACAATTATAGAGGTAAGTGAGGAAAACAATTGCTTTTTTGGGTAGATTTAGAAGTATTAGCTCAGTGATAAGGTCATAGCCAGGTAAGCTTAGGCAGTTGGAGTGGGGGTTTGAATGCTTTTAGCAATCTAGAGGAGGATAGGAAAGGACTAGGAGAGGAGGAGTTCATTTACTGCTAGACGAAGAAGTCACATTTGAGACTACCTTTGCCAATAGGTTTAGGAAAGGAGTGATGAGTGTGTGGAATCCCGAGAAAAAAGAGTGGATCATGGATTGAAGATCATTGGATATTGATGATGAAAGAACATGGGAGATGGTAGGTCGCCTGCGCATAAGACATATTGAGTCCACTTTTCTGGTTGGGGTGGTGGAGGCCTTTGAGCTACAAGTGCTGGCTTCTGCCTTTTTGTGGGCTGGGTCTGCTTTTTCAAATCTTTGTAGACCTGGCAGCCTTGATAATTGGCGGAGTAGTTTCCTGGCAAAAGGCCCAGACAGCTATACTACAAGACTTCTGACAGTCCTCCATGAGATGTTTCCCTTTGACACATCGAGCACCATATCCACAGTATCTTTTAGTGTGACCATATTCATGGCATTTGTTGCACTGCACAATGTCTCTTCGTGGGTGAGGCTTCTCCACTAGTATTCTGCAATGGGAAAGTGAGGTTATGTCATATACCTTTTCTTTGCTGTTTGTGGGCTCAAGATCCACTAAGAACAAGGGCAACGGAGTCTTTATATAAGCGTCCTTACCAGGCCTGTTTGATATAATGTTGATGAAATTTCTGATCTGGAAGCCAAGGTCAGTGAATTCCTCTTTGATATAGTCAGGAGAGGTTGAATGGTGGAAATAATGATTGCCTCCTATAATTTATGGATTAATTTGATTCAGGAAAAAAAAACTTGAGAGTAACACTTTGAACCTGTAATGCTGAGTTATGAGTCTCGCCTGAAGCCTCCTGCCTAGCAGGCTAAGTGGTAACGGGAGGCTATGAAAGCCAGGCGTGGCGTAAGGTGGGGGCAAACAGGTCTTCCCCTGCCATCCCCAGTGCTCCTTAACAGCTACAAAACTAGTTCTCTTTACTCACTGTTTTTGGCTTGATCGTCGTGACGCATCGAGCTGAAATTACACGCACTTGTCACTGACACTTAACTGCAAATATATGCAGAGTATGAGATCACAGTTCTTCCTTACGACTCGTTTAATAGAGTTGGAAAGATGGAGCGCTATATAGAGGTGTGTACTGATCTTTGACTACAATGCTACTTGCCACACATCTAAGGAAAATTATTTTAAATGTAACTTCTATAGATAACTTACTACTGATTATTTTAAAGACAAAATAACTGAAACACTTGTCAACATTTTTAAAAACATGTACAATAGAGCTTCCTCAAAGGTCATAAACTGCAAATATGTAATAATTCTGAAAGCACAAATAATTCTGCCATCAATTAGGTTATCAAAGTTATCTAACAATACTGTAATGCAATACCTAACAAATAATATTATTAAAATTTTAAAGGATTATTATATAAAACCTAAAATTCGCTCAAAAACAAAAATAAACAAAATTAAATCTAAAGGAGTAAAAAAAAAAATTTGATCTCGCAGCTCCTGTATAAAAAATATTTTTTAAGAATTTGAAGGTCTTTTTTAAATAATCTTTATTTTAATTTTATATTTTTTGCCATAATTTAATATTAACAGAAAAAAAGTATCTTTATAAAGATATAAATTATGAAAGCCACTATCTATATCGCTTATATATTTAGGAGTAAAGTGTTTTGTAGCAAAAGCTATAAGAGTATTTCCCCGATTTGAGATCTATTACTTTTTATATTTTTTTCTACAAAATTTCAATTTGTGTTTCCAAGTATTAGTTAACGTTATAATATAAAATTTGGTATATCAACTAGTGCACATGGATAGAACATAGTCAACAAGTTTTATTAAAATTTGACAACCTTGAGCAAACACCCTTTGACAACTTGTCAAGTTCCTATAGTTATTTTTTAAAGTTTTTGTGATTTAGTTATGATTTGAATAAATAGAAATTTTGAGTTCCTAAATAGTTAGAAATTCTCAATTTAATTTTTTTTGAGGCTTTTAATATTTTTTACTTTTATGAAAGAGTACCAGTTATTGTCATCTGTACCTGATATAACTGGTAAATAACTTCTTGAAATGGAGAGTTTTCAATCATGGAGATTATCAGTAGAGAGTAGAGAATTTGTTGGGGTATGGTCAAGGTTGATCCAAAAAAATACTATTTTTAAAAAGTTTATTTTTTATTATCAGTAGATGTTACGGCTTACAATAGCCATCCTCAGAACTATCATGAAGGCGAGAGGGGACATGCTGTCACTTGAATCTAATATTCACGACTGCAGTGACACATGTTCAAATGTGAACATTTGATACATAAATATTAACTTTTTTTTTCTTTTTTTTTACAGAGATATATTTGAAAAAGCCCTCTTCTGTGCAAGAACTTAAGCGAAAACAAACTACGGCTGTTGTCCTTTTGGGTGTTATTGGTGCTGAGTTTGGTCAAGATGTTAGCGAGAAGCGAGGTGGAAATGACCAGAGGCGTAAATCCTCTATCATTGATGGTTTTGGAATTGGAAATAACAATCTTGCTCGGCTTACTAGTAAGTTTAAATTACATTATTTTAAATATTTATTAGTACTTGTGATTAATTATTAATGAGTGACAAAGATTTTCAGTAATTAGTAATCATTCTAATAAAAATACATTTTATTTTGCAAGGATAGACAAAAATGTGGGGAAAAAATATAGAACGTAATCATATTTTTTTCAGAAATATTAGTGACTAAATAAATTAAGACTCTATGAAGTTTATTCATCTATCTTTATTGAAAAATTACTTCTTCATAAATCTAACTTTTTATCATATTCAAGATGATCGCAGAGGATGTAGGATGTGGGTCGGTCATAGGAATAAAAAATCTATACTAAAATAGCAACAGTTTTGGAATATTTGATTCCTTCTTCAGAGCCTACATTACAAGAATATATGACAGAATATAAAAGACTAGTCATATACTTACAGCACTAATAATTATTTAAAAATACAATACGTACAAATAGTCAACAATTAAAATTACTATTATATAAATAGTGTGAGCTATAAAAATAAATAATTTGAACTAAAAATAAATATGTCCAATATTTTAAAAAATAACAATAATAAACAAATAAATAAAACATTCAAATAAAAATTGATGAATTAAAGCCTCAATTAATACTATCTATAAATCTTGGCCAGACAGGTCGTGGATCCTGACTGGCTTACTACATCTCAGTCGCCCTTATCTCTACACCCACCTTCCATCTCACTCCAGACTACTCGTCTACTTTCGTGCTTCCTCGCACCCCCCCCCCTATCAAAGTATAGTTGTACCATATTTCACGATTAAAAGAATTACTGTCACAAATAACATGTACCTAAGTTCGTTGTCCATTTCCCTTTCAAGTATCTCTATATTATCTACTTGGAGATCAATTACATGTACATGCTCACTCCTCTGTTTAGATAAGGCAGTGTTATTGCTTCTCTTCCTTAAATCAAGCGAATGTTACCTTACTCTTTTACCCAAATATTGACTCATCTCACCATAATAGACCCCGCAACAGTCCATGCATTTTACCTTGTAAACAACACCAATAGTCTGTCCTTTAGTTACAGGATCTTTGACCTTGGAGTAAAGGTTTTTAAGTAAGCAAACATTTTTGTAGACAACTTTAGTCTTGGGACGTTCCCTCAATATTCTTATGATTGCCATTCTTCAATAAGATTTTTATAACCTTATTTTTTTTTTCGTGCTAGGTTCATTCATAGATAAGGTGAAAATACTTCTAATAATATGTATATATATATATATNGGGGTATATATATATAAAATAATAATCCAGCACGAACATTTATTTTTGGCTGGTGGTATTTTGACTGGAAATGTATAAGCAGGTTTGATGCCATAGGCTTAGCATATCATTCAGTGGTCAGTGATCCATCGCCATGTCTCGTGACAATTGCGTCTTAAAAAGTCACTTCTATTTCACTTCCCTTCTCATTGGCAACATGAAGGACCTCTTCGATATTACTTTCAGGGACCATTATGAATTTATTTTTGGCATAAACATTCAAAAAAGGGTTGAATATAAACATTTATAATCTGTTGTGATGTTGGCCCTAAAGAAGGAATTAAATATTCTGAAACTGTCAGCATTTTTTCTAGATTTTTTACCCTTAAGACTGACACTTCACATCCTCTAACTTTTATTTTTGCTCAGCAATTTTAGGATCATAGATTATCTATAGTCAAATACTACACAGAATTGGAGTATCTTGAATTACTCTGATTAGGAATTACTAAACTGGTGGGAGAAATCTGTTTTGTAATAAAAATTGCAACTATTTCATTTGTAACTATTCAAAATTATTAATATTACCATAAAAAAATATTTTCACAATAGCTGAAATTTATTATTATTTTGAGTGTAATTTAATTTATTTTAATATACAATTCAAGTCTTGGCTCGCCAGTAAATTACTGATATCTAAATTGGAAAATAATTAATGTATTTCTTAATTTACTTGTCCTTTTTATTATTGTTAAGTAGCATTCAGGATTAGTTTCTTTATTTTTTCCTATAAAAGTTAACTTCTATTTGGATGGAAATCAAAGTAGTGCATCTTCAAATAATGCAAATAATTTCAATACAATAGAACAAGAATGTCTTATAAATATGAACTTAAATATTTGAAAAAGAAAACATTTTTAATATTACTTTTGTTATGAGTTTAATTTATTTTCATCATAGGTCAAGATTTAACTCACCTGCTACTGGCTTCACCTTCCCATCAATTGCCACCTCATACCCCTCTGAGAAGAGCAGCAATAGATCTGATTGGAAGAGGATTCACTGTCTGGGAGCCTTATCTAGATGTCAGTAAAATACTCCTTGGTTTGCTTGAGCTTTGCTGTGATGCAGATAAATTAGTTCCTAGGTATAAATCATATTTGTATATTACCAGTATATTAGCATGATTTCTCTTGTTCTATCAACTTCTATCAAGAGTATAAATAGCTAAAATAAAGATGCTTAAGAAAAAAAACAGCAGTAGTTTGAATTCACTTTCTGTTTAATTATTATATAGTTATGTACTTTATTTTTGCCATTTAAAAGAATCTTTTTATTTAATTCATAATTGTACATTTTTTTAATGAATAGAACATTTGCTTTTTCAGTATGACTTATGGATTGCCTCTCACCCCAGCTGCTGATTCAGCTAGAACAGCTCGCCATGCTCTCACACTAATTGCCACTGCAAGGCCTGCAGCTTTCATAACTACTATGGCTAGAGAGGTAAATTAGATCTTTATGAAACTAAAATTATACCGCTCAAATCTTCATTTCATTTTTTTATGGACAATAATATATATTTTATTTATAAGTAAAAAAGTCAGAAATAATGAATTGATCTTCATTGTTGTTATCTGATGGTGAGCTTATCAATATAAGCAGTTAGTTGAAGCAAATGATCATCAATACCCCTCATAGATAATTAATTTCAACTGTATCTAATTGCAATTCTAGGGAACTAATTAAATTTATTTGTTTTGAAGAGGTTTTTTTTTTTTTAATTATGTGTGTCAATCATGTTTTGTTATTAAGCTTTTTATTATATTATGACTGAACCTGGAGTAATTCTGTCTTAATAATTCATTAGAAAATTATTCTTTCAAAATTTACCAAAAAAATAAATGTTATTTATTCTGAGACTAACAGAGCCCCCTTGAAAAACATTAAGTGAAGTTTATAAAAGGCATTTTCTGGCTCCAAAAATATACATTAGTGTAAATAAACAAAAATATAAAGTATTTATAAAAGGAGTTGATCAAAATTAAATAAATACTTGAACAAAAATAATGTTTCCTTGTAAGATATTAATCTATAAACTATATGATCGGGTAAAGAAAAAGAAAAAACAAAGGGTGAGCTTATAACCGGTTTAGGAAATAAAATGGAATGTGAAGTGCACACTTAACGAATACACCAACTCACACTTTTATTCACACTAATTTGATTAATTTACATACATTCTACATGTGCACAACATTCATTCAATCATTAAGAAGTAAAATTCATAGCTAACTAAGAAGATTCAGCTAGGATAGGAGGTGTTGAAAAAGGATGGATTTGAATATGGAAAGAGATGGAGCACATCGAATATTTGAGGGTAGGGAGTTCTACACGAGCTAGGAAAGAGCAGTAAAAAGAAGCAGTTGAGTGTAAAGACCAGAGGTATGGGATCTAGTGTGGCGTGGACGGAATGAAGAGTTGAAAGTAAGGAGTTCACAAATGTAAGAAGGAGAATGTGTGGAGGCGTTTATAAAGGAAGGAACCAAGGAAGTAAAGTCTGAGGTAGGAAGAAAACAGATTTGGATGCCCTACAGACCCTCACCGAATTTAGAAAACATCATCCAGGCTCAACTGGGGAACGGGTTTCTCTCCCTCACACAGTTGGTGAGGGATTGTAGATTTGAGGTTTTTACATGATAAGCAAGTCTGCCAAATGAGAAAATACTTTTCAGCAAATCATGATGAACCTCTAATTGCAGCAATATGTTCAATGGATTGCGGGTTCACACCTCTAAATCTCGCCAGATGAATAACTTTATCAGAACAGACCGAGGTTTTACATGCTCAACGTGTCTTACAGGTATGAAAAAGAAAACCACTTCATGGACGATTCCAGACCCTGCTGGAGTCTGATTATGTGGACAAAGCAGAATCTAATGGCTTGTAAGAGGAAGATTGTTCCCTGAGACCGAAGGGTTTATAGCAGTACTCCAGGATCATCAGGTAGTTCCAACAAAATATTATCTCAGCAAGATAGTTGGGGATAAGGATATCAGCTTGCTGAAAATGTGGTGGACATCCCGAAACCATCTTTCATATAATGTCAGCATGCCCAGCATTAGCGCAAAAAGAATAAGAATATTTAGAGAGGCATAATAATGTGGCCAAAATAATACATCTGGTATTATGTAAGCTGACTAGCCTATTAACAGAGGATATCCTCTATTATACCAGGTATGCAAGTTTAAAATGTCGTTTTAATTCCAATAGAATGCGCTCTTAGCCTATTGAAGGATTTGCTTATCTCTAAACGCTATTTTGTTTGTTAGTCATTTGTTTACAAAAGTCAGTTGTTTTTAAGTCGTTTACGTGGACGTATCATACCTTTCTTTGGTGTTAAAAATGTCTAATTTTAAGCCAAATAAAGAGCATTTGCGGCATGTCATGATTTTCTTATTTAATCAAAAGAAAAAGGCATCTGAATGTCATCGAATTTTTGTTGAGACTTATGGCGATCTTGCTCCAACCGTCAAGACATGTGAACATTGGTTTCAACGTTTCAAACGTGGTGATTTTGATGTTACTGATCAAAAACGAGAAAATCGACCAAATCGACTACGAGCTTCTCAAGCCCGGCGAAACAGTCAATACCGAGCGCTACCGACAACAAATGATCAATTTGAGTCACGCATTGTTCGAAAAACGCCCAGAATGGGCTCACAGGCAAGCCAAAGTCATTCTTCAGCATGATAACGCTCCTGCACATTCAGCCAGATTGACTAAGGAAACGATTTCTTCGCTTGGTTGGGAATTCCTACCCCACCCGCCGTATTCACCTGACCTGGCGCCTTCTGATTATCACCTCTTCTCATCGATGGGACACTCATTGGCGGAGCAACACTTCAACAATTTCGAAAACGTACGAAAATGCCTCGATGAATGGATTTCAAATAAAGATGAAGCATTCTTTTGGAATGGTATCCATATATTGCCCGAGAGATGGACAAAATGTGTAGAAAGCGAGGGCCAGTACTTTGAATAAAATATATTATACTTTTTTTAAAATTACTGTGTATATATTTTAAGAAATAAACGACATTTTAAACTTGCATACCTGGTAGATATTCCCCCACATCAGTCCTAGAAAACAAGAAAAATACCATATACTGGGACCGCACAGTGCTGTCAGACCACTCTATCATGCATAACCGTCCTGACTTGGTCTGGCATGATAATAGAAAAAAAAAGGTTTTTTTTTTTTATTGATGTTGCGATTCCGGACACGAACAACTTAACTATTGCATATACAGAAAAAGAGGAAATTCTGCGAGCTTCCATTTGAAATTTTAACACAATGGAGGGAAGTCGAAAGTGTCGAAATAGTCCCTATTATAATTGCAGCACTTGGTGTGGTGCCTTGTATATTATCTGGCAGTCTTGAAGAAATAGGAGTTGACAAAGTATTAATATGTCAGATATAAGAGGCAGTATTATTATCAACAAGTAGCATTGTAAAGACAGTTTTAGGGGAAAAATGAAAATCGTGAATTTTTTTTTCTTTTTAATTACAAGAAATACTTGGACTCCTTGCCTGTTTGCCACAGTCTAAGATAAGATATACCGGGTATTAATCCCTGAGAACATCAAAATAATATGTCAGAGGGGTAATATAAGAAAAATAAAAGTTTTTATCACTGAAGGATGAGCCACTAGATAAGGGTAATTGGCATGGCAAAGGTGAGGAAGAGACTGAAGAAAAATTGTATTGAATTTGTCTGAGGTTGCAGGGTAAACAGTTGATCTGATATACTTAAAGAGAGCAAGATGACGAAGCAAGTCCCATAGAATCTGGAGCAGAGAACTAAGCACCATGAAAATACGTACTCTCTGCTTTCCTTATTGCTGATTGAGCCTGGTTTCAGAACTTTTTGAAAATCATAGTCATCTGGATGCCTCCTGCGTCGTGCATGCTTTCTGGTAGCCTCTTGACCTGCCTTCTTAGCTCACGAATCTTTGTTCATCCACAGAGCAGGGGGGGGGGGGGTGATGGATAAGGGCAGTTTTAATAGAAGCATGCTTATTGAGAATGACAAGGAGAGTTTTCATGAGGAAATCGACCATGGCATCAATGGAAGTCCCTGAAAACACCAGATCCCAATCAACTGCTTCCAGGTCGTCCTGAATGGACTCAAATGTAAGACACTCAGTTTTTCAAAAGGATACATATTAAGGGGTGAATATTTAAGTGGTTAAGTTATAGGACACCTAAATCATATCATGATTGGATAGGAAGCTTAAAGGATGGTAGGATGAATAAATGAGATTTTGACAATAATCATGTTTGCTTTTATATTGTTTTTTTTTAGAAATTAAAAATTTGTTATTTAAAATTATTAGTTTTCCATAATTACAAGATGTTAAGTAACAGAATGTAATAAATAAAGATTTTTTTTTTTTTTTAATGTTTTAGAAGTACTGTCATTCGGCAGCTTCTACATAAAGCGAAGTACACGGTAATTAAAATATTTATCACATTATTGTACTAGTTCATTACAAGGCGCACACAAAGAGTAAAGTGTATAAACTAATAAAGTACTTATTAAAAAAAACAACAACAAAAAACAAAAAAAACTTTAGATATATGGTTGGAGGTTGGTTGGCCGTCGAGTGTTTTGCTGGAGAAATTGGTCAAGGTTTCGGCCTTTTGTTGTCGAAACCTGACTAATTTCTCCAGCACAATAACCGACCTCCAGCAACGTCAACTCAACACATTAAACGGGATGCTCCAAACATGCACAATGTACGCTTTTCACCACNTAGGCTGTCCTTGTGGTGTAAAGGTCAGCATACTAGGCCCGGATAGCAGGAGGTCCAGGTTCGATTCCTGGCGAGGACAGATAGATTTTTTTCTTCTGTTCCCTCTCATTAATTGTTTAAAATTTACGTGGGATAAAAAACCACAACCAAACAAAATATTTATAAATTAAAATTTAATAAAGTAAATGACGAGAGTCGACAAAATGTATGACAATGTCAGCTACTTCGAGTTTAAGACGAAGTTTTCGTCTTTCTCGTAAGTTAGGCTCTCGCTAATGTAGAGGGAATTGAATGAGATAACTAGCTAGTCCTCGTGGTGTAATGGATTTAGCATACCAGCCCGGATAGCAGGAGGTCCAGGTTCGATTCCTGGCGAGGAGAGATAGATTTTTTTATTCTGTTCCCTCTCATTAATTGTTTGAAAAAAATTGAAATATCATTAAAGCAGTAATTTTCCACACCTACCTATCATGAAGATGAGAGACGTCCTGTCCCTAAGTTCACATTTCCATGACTGATATATATAAATTTTACTTTTTCACAAAGCGAAAGGTAAAAGGAGTGGGGGTAGCAGGTACAAGGTGGAAGGTGTAAATGGAAAGCGGCCTGTTACAAGAGAGGGCAATAAAAAGGACAAAGGAAAAAAAGGGAAGGGTATTATTGGGAATAAGTGACTTTGGAACTGGGAAAAATGTTTTTACAGGTTTATTGAGATGGAGGGCTGATGGTTTTTAGAATGTTGAAAATGTTAGAATAAGTTGAGGAAATTTGCTCTATGTCTGTTCTGTCGTTAACTGGATAGTGTTGTAAGTTGATGTGAACGGTTTTAGACAAAAGATGTTTGTGTTGATAGGTTCAGTGGAAAGAATGGTTAAGCTATCGAAGTCAAATGTGTGTGCTTCATGAAAAATATGTTTAGTGAGGGCAGTTTTTATTAGTTTATTCTTTATGTCATTTTTATGGTTATTAATTCTGCGGAAAATCGGGTTTTTTGTTTGTCCAATGTAAGAACCTTGGCAATGCAGTGTGGAACAGGGAATTTTATAGACGACATTAGTTCTGTTAGGAAGGGGGATGGGGTCTTTGAGGATAGTGTAAATAGATTTTAACTTGTTGTTGGTGGAAAAAGAAAATCATCTTAGAATAATATCTATGGTCAACAAACTCTCCTTTTGTTTCTGTTTTCAGTTTTTCCTATGAAGTTATTCTTCCCAAAATTCTTTCAACCATTTTCTCTTTTTTTTTTTTTTCTTTTTTCTTAATATATCTTATATTTATGTATTTTCTTATTTCTATTTGGATTTCCTGTGCTATATGACATCATCCTTGCTCTAATATTTAAATGCCTCTGAGTGAAAGACATTCTTAAGTTTATCTGTAAATCCTTGAAGTTTCCAGCTTTATAATTTCATTTTAATTCTCTAATCAATTCAAACAATTATATCTTTTAAGATGAGAAGTATCAATATCTATTGCATATTTATCTAATAATACATTAAGAATTATTAGTCTTCTGGAGCTGAACGACTCCAATTTTCATTGTCAATTATGAACTTTTAAATAGATGGTTTAAGAATCCACGCCTTGCTATAGCAACCCATCATCAGAATTTTGAATCTATTGTATTTTACAGTAAAAATGTCTGTGTAATACAGACTTTTGCTGATCAAATTTATTTTTATGTCCAGGTTTCTTGGCCCATTGCTATCTTACTATATTTCTACCATGTTTGATGAAATCCTCAATAGTATCAGCAATCCTGTTTCTTCACCATGATACCTATCTATTAGGTTTGCCTTCCTTTCCATGTCCATTATTCAGGCTTAGTTTCTTTCCTCAAAATTTTCTCATTAGTAAGTATGCATTCCCTTTGAGAACTTTTGGAACTTTAGGGACCTTCTAAAATAAAGCCTAAAGACAGGGCCTACACACAATTTCATTTCACCACTGCCTATCCTATAGATGATAGGTAAGTTGTTCCCCTTCCTTTTAAGGATGATTCTGTCAAATATGGCCAATCCTACTAAGGTGTTCTATTTCATTTTCATCCCCTATATACAATTTAAAATCCTCTAATGACAAATTTAAAATATTTGATTCATATGAGATTATATTGCTCAAGCCAACATAGTTCCTGCTTCTTTCATATCTCTCAAATATAGTATTATTTTTCATGTTATAATCGAGACTCTTGGCATCTCTGACAAAATTTAAGCTTGATGCTAGTGCTTGAACCTCTTTTGGTCATTCTCTTAATGATGTTTAACCTTCCAGCCTGAAATACAAATTCTTATGACTGATAACTGTACTTTTGCAGGCTTCTTATATGTCCTATAATCTTCTGGGTGTTACGTGGTGTATTATTTTACACCAAATTATTTTAATAATACACTATCTTTTGAGATTGTCTGTCATAGGTAAAACATAAAATTTCAACTAATTTCTGTTGACACAGAAATTTAAGAAATTTTAATTAATTAAACCCATAAATTTTTACTGTGTGAAATTTTACAACTAGATAAATTTTATAAATTTCCTTCTGTGGAGTTTATTAATAATATACACCCTTCCAGTCGGTCACTGGTAAAATAAAATTTCAACTAATTTTTTCAGAAACTTTAATTCAATTCATATTGTATGGAATTTCACAGCCAGGAAAATCATGTCAAATGGAAGTAACAAAGAAGAATAAATACATTTTTCTGATACTTTGACAAAAATTAGTTGAAATATTATATTTTGCCAATGAGCAATAACCACTGAAGGAAGTATATCGTTGTATATGTTATTAACATTGTATTATGTTGGCTATCAACAATGTCCATTTTTTATATTTTGTGGTGACTAAATTCACTTTTTTTTTTAACTAAATTTTATGATCCCCATCCTTAAATCTTTACACCAGTAAGAGAGATTTAGTGAGTATGAGACCTATTATTGCTTTAAGAATCTTTATTTTGTTAATTTTTTTTTTTCTGCTGTTAAATAATCTATTCCATAAATAGTTAATAGTTGATCAAAAACAATTGCTTTTTTAGATTTTCTGTAAGGAAATCAAGCTATTCTTGTTGATCCCTGATACGACTCTGAACACCCTGAATTTCTGAAGTAAAGAAGCTAAATTCGGTATTAAAGCTTATTTTGCATACCATTGGATGAGTTCATAGTTAAAATTGGTTGAAGGGGAGTATAGAGGAAGACCAAATTGAAAAATGAACAGCATTGTAATGCCAGAACGTACTGTGTCGAAAACCTAATTTTCTAACAATTTCATTCTATAAGATTTTTACATAAGTGCATATTTTATTATTAGAAAATGAAACACACACATCTGCGATATATAGTAATCAAGAACAAATGGGATAGAGAGTGCAGTGCACACATAAAAAGAAAAAAAATCACAAGGAGTAAAATTTTCGGGGATCTCTCGCCCTTCATCAGTGATGGGAGTCTCTCTTCACTCCTCACTGACAAAGGGCAAGAGATCCCCAAAAATTTTACTCCTTGTGATTTTTTTTCTTTTGTGTGTGCTCTGCACTCTCTATCCCACCTGTACTTGATTAATATATATATATATGCAATACGTGTGTTTTACTTTTTTACTTGTTATAATGTTCTTGTAACTTTTTTTTTTTAAGCGGCTTTCTAAAAACCCTCTAAAAGTTTTTGGCATTTAAATGCTTTTAAATTAAATTTTTTGGTTGTTTGTCAGAATATATTGCACCATATATTTAAAAATCATTTGTGAACTGTAATAGTTTCAAAGATGTCATCATGTCTGTGTCACATATATCTCTGAACTCCTTATCCTAATGTATTAATTTAATAATTTTTTGCTCTCTATAAAAGCTATTCCAAGCTGTGGTACATTTTTCATTACTTTTTTACCAAATTTTCTCTTGAAAATTCTGAAACCTTCAGATTCTAAGAATCTGGCCTCTTGAAGGGCATCTATGGAAATGTTCAGTCTGGTTGTTCCTAAGTTAATTATTTCCAGTTTTTCAACCTGGATTAAAGAGTTGATATTGTAAGTTCCAAAAAAAAAATGTTTACTTTTGCTTTTAAAAAGGTCCTATGGTGATCCAATTCACCACTTAGCTTTATACTGACTTTGTCTTCTGGGTAATTAATTTAGTAAAAAGCCGTACTCCATGTTTTAATGTTTTGGATAGTTGGACAAAGTTCAATATAATACAATTAGGGTTGGGAGCCCTAGAGAGTTTTGTTTTAATTCACTTAAGCCTACCCTTGGAGGTGCGCATCTTCAAGTGAAGGAGGAAGCAGGATGCTATTCTTGAGGATGTCGAAGCAAAAGCGACCTTACATGTATTATATTGAGTTTAATTTATTTTCAAAAATATTTAATGCACCTCCACAAGCATGACTTGAATCTCTGTCTTTCTTGTCAAAGTCATGTCTTTAAAAATTACCTTCCTTTATAGTCCAAAAATGAAAATAAGAAGAAAATTAAAAGCTGAATAAATAACTGAACATGCAAACTGAACTCATGGATGAGGTCTGGTTGGTTCAGACTGGAGAATAATTTCCCACACTATCACCCCTCACATTCTAAGAAAAACTGGCCAAGAGTGGGGAAGCAGTGTCCTCACCTTTAGGAATACAAAGAAATAGAGAAAATAAAATTGAAATCTGAAGGGTAAAGTGTAGAAAAATTTTGCAATAATAATTTTCCAGAAGGCTGGTAAATGAAAATATAAAAATTTACAACATAAATACAAAAATAAAATATTACTCAAAATATGAAGAAATAAAATAAAATAAAAATTTTTGATTTTAAGGTTGGGCTTTTTACAAAATTGTAATTGCATTGTAACCTAGTTTAGAGCCTCAATGAAACACTTTTTTAGTCCAAAATTGTCTTAATTCCTTTTTTAGACCAGTGATTTATTTATTTATTTATTTTCTATCAAAATTTCATGCTAATTTTTACATAAGGGGAAAACAAACTCCTCTAAAAAGTAGAATTAAAAACTATTTTTCATTTGAAAGAAAATGTCACTTAATATGTGCTCCAAATTTTCTTTTGGAGTATGTATTAACTTAATAATATTCATTATATTATTACATTATTTATCATAGAGTAGAACTTAAAAAACACGATCAAGCTATAATTCTGGGATCCATTGAACATGACTTCTTTTGTTGATCCTGCTATTATATTCATTTGATTAGTCAACCAATAGGAATTTTTATTTGATTTTGATTTTTGAATTAAAACACCTTGCACGTATCATTTAATCAACTCCCCTTTCTCATATTCGTTAACAAAACCCATATGAATTAACGACAGTTTTAAAAATTCTGAAATTGATTATATTAGAAAAAGAATGTTTATGTGATTCAATGATGAAAAATATATAAATTCACATGCTACTCCTTAAAATTGAGAAATATTTTCATGCTTCAGCAATATTTTATATTGTTTGGCTCCTTTAAAAATCATAAATGTTTGCCCATTTATCATTTTAGTGTTCAATGACATATAACAATGAACCTATTCAATTTCATTATTAAATATTATTAATTATTATCAAGATTATTAAATTATTATTAAAATAGAGGAAATATTTTATGAAAATGTAGGAAATAGAGCCTTTCCTTTGAGCATAATATATTTTTTGGAAGGTATGATCATATTATCATAATCATCATCTCTATCAGCACTATCATTATTGTTATTAATTCATTAACAATTTATTATAATTTGATTCTTAATTATTTATTATTTTGATTGAATTAATAATAAAAAAATTAGCTTCCCTTNTATATATATATATATATAAGCTTGCTAGGATTGCAAGACCCAAACAGATCCCCTGAGCTACCCTGGTGCTCCTTAGAGGAATTATTGTGTAAGAGTTTGTAGTTTTAAAAATTTTTAAAACATTTGTTTGTAGTTTTAAAACATTTGTAATTAAAAATTTGGTTCAGCTTACTGCAGCACAGCATGGTTATTGTTTAATTCTTATCCAATATTTTTAACATATAAATATTTTTCAGGTGGCTCGTTATAATACAACACTCCAGCAGAATGCACAAACAATAAATGTAAATGTACATACTGCAGTCCTTCATCGTGCTAAACCAGAAATTCTGCGCTGTGTTGAACTTCTCATTGATAAAATGCATACTGAAATGGCCGATCTTCTAGTCGAAGTAAGTGTTAATTAAACTTCTTCATTAAATGCTTTTATAATTTCAATCAAGGTTCTATTCAGTTAAATAATACTTGTATTCTTTTAGTGTTTTGTATATTCTACTTTTCGTAATTGGCCTGTATATTATACCAAGTGAAATAAAGATTTATTCAAAAGGAGAGTTTTTTTGACCGTAGATATTATTAGATGATTATAGTTGGGTTCGGTCAAGGTAGATCCAAAAAAAATACAAATTTAAAAAATTTATTTTTTTAAAAGGATTATTTGCCTACGTTTCGGCTTACATTGTAAGCCATCTTCGGGGAGCTGTAGAAATACAATGTCATGAGAATACAATAATAATAGACAGTAAAGAGCACAAAAAGTTTTCCCCAATTTCATTGTTAACTTTTGTAAAAATATCACCACACCTTTCCAAAAACATAATGAAATGTGTATTATTATATATAAATTTCAAAAATCTATCCTCAACCTCCACATCTCTGGAAAAATAGTCAAAATCAAAAACCTTAATATTACAATCAATAATTTCAAGTCCACTCTTTGTAAGGATATCAACATTGAAGATGTTAAGATAATAACTCAAATCCTCAATGGCATTTTACAACAAACAAATAACAAAAAAAGACTCAATTGTTAAGAAAATTAAAAAATGCCAAAATTCTTAACGACAAAGTCACTATATATTCAACTATATACCAAGAATAGACCCAATTGGGGTCCATCTCCTCCGTAGATATCCCCCCTCCTGTTCAGAAAATATTATCTCTAGGTCCTAATTTCTCAGTCCCTCCACAAGATTCTAAATCAAATATTCCTAAATAGATAGTTTATTTAAAATCCATTTATAGAGACTCCCGTCAATCTGTTAGTGAAGACGAGAGAGAATTGTCACGATTTAGAGTGAGTAATATCATCACCAACCACCTACATTCTTTTAAACCTGATGACTCCCTCCTCTCCTCTGAATTCTCCTCAGATCTCAAAGCGACCCGGAAATTTCAAAAAAACCTCAACAACGATATTATTATTACTAAAGCCGATAAAGGAAATAAAATGATCATTATGGACAGAAATGAGTATCATAACAAAATGCTTAATTTACTTTCAGACAAAATCACATACACACCCACCCACAACAACAAAGACCCTACACCAGCACTCATTAAAAAATTAAATAACCAGATTAAAAACTGCATGACGAAACATACATAGACAAATATAAATATTATAATCTTATCTCTTATAATTCTCTAGCACCTAGGTTTTACGGCCTTCCCAAAATCCACAAACCAGATAACCCCCTTTGCCCCATTGTCTCCTATATTAACTCTCCCACATCTAAGCTCAGCTAATTTCTCCTTCCAATCTTACAAATTCTTAGCCGACAAAACCATTATGACATTAAAAACTCATTTGACCTGAAAACACTGCTGGAATCTTTAATTATACCTAAAGGATACATTCTTTGCTCCTTTGACACCGAATCCCTCTTCACTAATATTCCTATAGACAAAGCCCTCCAAATAATTGATCAACATTGGAATACAATCCGAAACCATACTACACTATCCCGGTCAGCTTAGCTTGAGTCCCTTTCCCTTTGTTGTACTTCCGGCTATCTCCTATACCATGGTAAATACTACGACCAGATTAACAGTCTGGCTATGGGAAATAACCTTGCTCCCGACAATTCAAACATCACCCTTAACAACCTCCTAGACTATCCTTCCCCCCTTACACAACGACATTTTCTTCCTTAAAAATATGTTATAAATGGAATCTGATTATCAACTCCCCTTCCTTGGCACCCTTATTATCCGTAACTGGCTCTATCTCCACTGACTGGTATACCAAGCACACATACTCAGGTCGTCTCCTCCATTTCAACTCATCTCACGCTCATCATCAAAAAATTAATGTGGCCAAAAACCTCATCTGCAGATCACTCACACTCTCTGACAAGATTTTCCACAGAAAAAATATTAAATGTGTTACTGACATCCTCCTGTCCAATGGTTTTCCTTCTCACACCATTAAAAAACTTTTAAAATAATTTTTTATTTTCATTTCTCCAACTATCCCCCTCCCCCAAAACAATGATCTCATTTTCCATTCTCTTTCTCATATTCCAAAACTTTCTGAAAGAAATTAAGAAATCTCTCAGAAAAACTTTCCCTAACCTTAAGCTTTATTTTTCCACCAACAACAAATTAAAATCTATTTACACCATCCTCAAAGACCCCATCCCCCTTCCTAACAGAACTAATGTCGTCTACAAAATTCCCTGTTTCACAATTGCCATGTTTCTTACATTGGACAAACAAAAAACCCTATTTCCCATAGAATTAATAACCATAAAAATGACATCAAGAATAAACTAATAAAAACTGCCCTCACTAAACATGTTTTTCATGAAGAACACACATTTGACTTTGAGAGCATAACCATTCTTTCCACTGAACCCTATGATAACAAATGCCTTTTGTCTGAAACCGTTCACATTAATTTACAACACTATCCAGTTAACGACAGAACGGACATAGAACAAATTTCCTCAACTTATTCAAACACTTTCAACATTATAAAATCCATCAGCCCTCCTTCTCATTAAACCTGTCAAACAGTTTCCCAGTTCCAAAGTTACCTATTCCCAATAATACCCTTCCTTTGTCCTTTTTATTGCCCTCTCTTGAAACAGGCCGCTTTCCCTTTGTAGCTTCCGCCTCTTACCTTCCCCCCCCCCACCTTTCTACCTCCCACGGTGTGTATTTGGAAAATTTATACTTTAGTCATGGAAATGTGAACTTAGGGACAAGACGTCCTCTCTTCATGATAGGTAGGTGTGGCAAATACTATTATATAAAAAATTACTGTTTTAATGTTATTCAATTATTTTTCAATAAGTTGTTGTCTTCATCATGTTCTTAAAATTGTTTTTTTTTTTTTTAATTCTCTTACATAGCTTTCTACATTCATACTTTTGATGTTACATTACATTATTGTAATTCTCTATTTTATTATTGTATTCTCATGGCATTGTATTTCTACAGCCCTGAAGATGGCTTACAATGTAAGCCAAAAATTGGCAGATAATCTTTTTAAAAAAAATACATTTTTTAAATTTGTATTTTTGGATCTACCTTGACCGAACCCCAACTTTNTTTTTTTTTGGATCTTCCTTGACCGAACCCCAACTAAAATCATCTAGTAATAACGATATATTCTGTACTATTTTCATTCTTCTCAAACTTTGTATTCTTTAGGCTATATTTAACACAAAAAAACTGTTTTAATTTTTTCAATTTATTTTCAAGAACAAATACCTTATGAAAAAGAACGCCTTTCACTTTTTTTTTAAATTATTTAAAATGGCTGGCAGTAAGTACCATTTTCTTCAAATTACTCTACACTCTGCAACAAAAGACAATTTCTTAAAGGATGCAAGCTGCCGAAACAACTGAGGCATCTCTTGACAAGCTTGCAGAGATTGCTGAGATTTACGAGTCCAGTGTTAGGTTAACTTACACACCCCTCACAAATACTCTCCTTTTCCTCAGTGGACCTACTTCCCAAAAGAAGATTGAGCAGCTGAGCTTAATGATTTGTGACTTAGGAACCAAATTTACCTCAGCTGATGAGGCAGATTCCAGAACCATAGCTGTTCATGTAATAAAAAAAATTTTTTGGTGTTCCCTTCACAGCTTCTGGGAGAAGGCCCAGAAATGTTAAAAAACCTGTAGCTAGAAGCCCTGATTTCAGTGATTGAGGAAGCAGACTCATAGCTGTCATTTATTTGTCGGAAACACAGCTGCCAGAGGACAATATTTGCTCAACTCCAACCTGTCAATATCTGTCTTCCAGAAGAGGGCACATAAACCCCACCAATAAAGCAGCTGTATTCCCAAAACACCTATGGTGAAGAAGAGCCTGATCATCTGACTTTGGCCATCCATTTTGATAGCCTTTCTTAGCCTACTTAATAATCATCGTAGCTGACTTTCTCTATTTCCACCATATCCTGATTGATCTCAAGGACATAAAGCTTATGGATGCCAAAAAAACTTACTATTTAACCATATAAGTCAAATGGATTCCTTTGCCAAGTAACTTCAAATGCCTACTTGACATAAGCCAACTAATGGTACAAAGCATCTACTGACTAAAGGCAGCCTATATCCTGGAGGACCTCACCACTGCAGACGACCCCAAATATTCTTTGTCAGACAGCAGAACTGGATTAGTACGCCCCATCCGTATACTTTTCTGTGATAATGTCATTGGGGGAAGGCATGAAATGGCATTTCACAACAACAACTTAACACTGTCATGTTGAAGGAGGTCACAACTGGTTGTGATTCTATGCATCAGTGTTACCAGTTATAAATTGACAAAGTAATTAAAATTGTTTTTACTGCAACTGAGAGATAATTAATTAGAATATTATTTTCGTTATTATTTTAGGTTATTATGCTATGGACATTTATTTATTCATTATTCATTTCCTTTAAATTTAATTATTGTATCCATAGTAACATTTTATTTATTTAATGTTTATTTTGTTTTAGGTCTAAGTTGATTTTGTTTTTGTAAATTTTTTGTACTTTGTTTATTTCTTGTTGATCTCCTATTGTCCATCAAAGCTGAATTGAAGTAATTTTCTATTAAGAATATTAACCTCCAAATTGACCATATTATGTCTACAATGTTCAAAGCCCAAAATAATTGAATTCAAAAGAGGGAGATACGATAATCTTAAACTGCAGATAGTACAAGACTTCTATTTATAATCAATTGTTAAAACTTTCCAATTTTTCTCATACTATTTTTAGCTCCTTCTATTATAAGCTATATTTTTATCTCATCCTATAGATAGTTATCTTTAAAAACATCAAACAGCAAGTTTTATAAAAAAATATTCATGAACTCAGGAGCAAGTAGGTGAGGAAACAGGTGTTTATTAAAATCTAAAAACCCTTAAACTTAGAAAAACCTTATTTCTAATAATGATTGAATATTTTGTAATCCTCACTATTTATAANCATTCATGACATTATTGTATGAAATCCAGTAGATTTGAATTATATTATTTTAATTTTTAGAAAGTTGTTATCTACCTCTAACTGAAGTAAAGAAAAAGTTTCCCAACTAATTTTTGTTATAAACAAGTTATTTGCTGAGTGTTTTTTTTTTTTTTTTTTTGTATTCTTCGAATTTATTTCGCTTCCTCACTTTCAACATTCGCAATGTTCCTAATGGTTTGTTAATATTTGAACTATTTGTAATTTATTTTAAACACGCTGTTTCTTTTAATTTAATAGTTTATTTGATTAAATAGAAAACAAAATTCCCCTTTCTTCGTTTCAGCAGAAAACAGTATTTATATATGATTTTATTAGTCAATAAAAATTTTTTTGTCAAAATGTGAAGTTACAGTTGCAGTTTTTCTCAAATATTTCCGATTTTTCATACAATTAGAACTTTAAACTCTTTAAATCAAGTTGATAAAATAATCCATATTTTAATACTACTAATCACATATTCTTATGTCTCATTTTTTTATATATACTTCCTTAACTATTTAAGTCGCTCCTATAGCTAGAATGTCGAAGTAACCATTTTAATTTTCAACTATTTTATTTATTTTTATTTTATTTCCCATTAGTATATTTCTGTGCATTTTAATTAATTAACTGATTAGTTTCAGTCATTAAATTTATTAATTCCGTTATTTAAATACATTAAGCCATTTACTCTTATTTGCATTTCATTTTGAACATCAACACAATAATGTTTGGTATAAAAGTTATAATTAATAAAACAATTAAATAATGATACTTCTTCATGTAAATATATCATACTTATAAATATTGGAGCATTATTTCAGTCTAATCAAATGGAGGTGACCCATAGTTATAATTATTTTAATATTATCTCTACAGGTAGTTGATATTATTCTACATTGTGTTGAAAGTGGTCACCTAAAAGTAAAGTCTCTTGGTGAAGTCTTCCCTGCTGTAAATAAATTTAATCAAATTTCCCATTGCCCTGCAACTAGGCGGATAGCAGTTGGTGCTAAAAATGGTTCTATTGCTTTGTATGAGCTCCGATCTGCTAAGTGCCAAGTAAGATATATATTTTTCTTATAATGTTAAGTTCAAAATTGTTTTATTCAATATTGCTGCAACATATTAAAAAGTAGTTGTTTCTAAAATTAAGAGATATTATTAATTATGTATGTTTTTGAGTAATTAACTGAAACAGTAAACCCATATTAAATCTGATCTCTAACAATAATGATATAATTTTCTCAAGCTTAAGGTATCTTACATGCCTCATTAATCTGGTGAACTCTTTTTTACAGGCGTTTGTTGTGTATAAAACTCCTTCCTAGGTCATCTGGCAGCCTAATCCCTTCTTCACTATGCTTTGCTTAGAGAAATAAGGTTTTTGAGAAATATAATAGGGGAGAAAACAATATCCTGTTTACTACTCTTGCAACCTAAGTTACTTTGCTAAGTTTTTAGAATATAATAGTAAGATTTGCTATAGAAAATTGAAGGGACATTACAATTTTTATTAACTTCTTATATAACAATTGCTTATTCTCTATGAAGATAAATAAAGCAATATAAGTGATGAATTAAAAAACTTTCAAAAGATCCAAGTTCATTTACTTTTTGAAAGCTGGAGCACCTCTATAATCACAGTACTGTTGGCTGTATTGTAATAAATTGTACAAAATGTTCCTCCTACTAATCATCTTTTTGGCACAAAAAAATCCAGGCCAAGGGGATGATGGTGCTGTAGAAATAAATTTATAAAAGAGGAGAACTAGAAGTTTTGTAGAGAGGGATCAACTCGATCAGTTTGAAAGTAATACCACCTCTAGCAATAGAAATGCTTAAAAAAAAAACTTTTATGAAATGACAATTAGCATAAAATGCCATAGGCCGGATTAGGTCCCTTCACAAACCAGAAAACTTAAAACTTATCCTTAAAAAATAACCCATTTAGTTCATTACTTTTATCTTTGTGCTATTCTGGAAAATGTTCTACTAATTACTCCAGTTGCTAAGCTAAATAATACTTTCCATTTTATGCCCAAAGTATTTTGATTATGCAACAGGTGCTAATTGAGTGGTTGACATATTTTTATTGTTAACTTTTTTTTTAGTAAATTTTAAAAAATGTTATATTTATGATTGAGATTGCATGTCTATGAATGAGAGTATGTGTGCATATATTTCTACAAATGATTTTTATTTAAGAGAAGTATGTATTGTTATTTTGTTAAAATTGTAAATAAATAGTTATTCTGTAAAAATCAGACTTCTTTTGATCTTATTTTTATTTTAGGTTTTAAGTCTTTTATTTAAATTTTTGATTGCAATTGCGACTATTTTGTGCAAAACACTGCCCTTTTCGGAGAAAAAAAAACCATAAGGTACCTATGCAGGATCAAGCTTTTTCATCTCCCTTAACTCTGAAAAAATAGTGGGGATCTAAGCAAAGCACGTTTTTGAACCCTTTAAATAGAGGATTGAAGTTAAATTTAACTACTCCTGTCCTAAAAAGTTTTCATTTTTTTGTTAGGAGCCCTTAAAAATTCTTCTTACAAATATTTACCTCTTAAATGTTTCTAAAAATAAAAGCTTTTACTTTTTCTATTCCCTTGCAATTATTGTATAAAATTATAAAGTTTCACAGAAAATGGAAAAATTAGAAGTGGGAAAAGATGTTTGAAAATTCCTCTTTAGGATCTCTGTAAGAGGAGTAATACTCTGGTTATGGTCCCTTATGTACATACATACATTCCAAACTGAGTTTAGCCTACTTAATCTAAATTTAATCCTCTTATGCTTCTTAGCTTTTGGAGTGCTGCTCTTTGATTGATCTCTCATTAGTCTCATATTCCAGCATGGTCTCCTTATAATTACTTATTCCGTCTTTTTTTTTCTAGTGTTAACCTCTTTTTCCCTTTTTTGGTTACTTAGTGTCGTGGAGGGACGGGCTATCTACAGATTTCCACTCCATTCTAAACATCCATTGCTCAGGACAAGCTTTTTTCTATAGACAAAAGGTATCCCTGGGAAGGATTTGGATACTCACTGTCAAAATCACGAGACCTGAGCTTCCCTAGCACCCCCTTATTTAGTCATTGAGCCTCTTAGAACTAGTGACATCCTTTAGCTTCTCAAAGTGCCCTTAAAAGAAGTGTAGTCTCAAAAAGTCCTATCTAAATCTCTAAGTCTTCCAACTAACATTGTGACCATAAATATGTCGAGCCTCAAAACATTACTTTGCATAATAACTACAAATTTAATATACTCCAATTTTTTTATCCAGAATCCCAAGATTTTTGGAGTTAAAATAAGGGCTTTAATTCAGAAGTTGTTTGTTTTCCATAGTTTCCGTAGTAGGAACCTCACCCGGTATTTGTGTTTCAGGTGGATTAAAAAATATTTATCCAGCAGGTTTAGGTTCCAGTAGGTTTAGTCAAGGTTTTCGACATACAGAGATCAAATCTGCTTGTCTTCCAATCTGTTTAGGATGATGGCAGCCAATTAACTGACTTTGCTGTATTAAGTTATTCTAATACCAAAAAGACTTGGGTCTATAAAGTACCTAAATTATATTATAAAAAATAAAATTTTTATTAAAAAGTCTTTTGTGTAATGTTTGTGGAAAAGTATATTTTGTGCAATCAAATTAAAATAAATCACAGCATTATTTTAACTTTTGAAGTAGATGATCATAATGAAGTACTATCGTACTATAGTAATAAATGTATAATGAATGGATGACTGAAAATTGGAAATATATTTCAGGTTATTCCTGCTCATGAAGCTGCTATTACTGCTAATGCCTTTTCACCTGATGGGAAGTTTTTGGTTACTTACAGCTGTGGTGAAAACAAGCTTTCGTTTTGGCAGGTAATTGATAATTTTGTTTTTTCTTCTGAACAAATTATATTTTGTTTCTCCTTTTGCATTTTCAGCTGTTAACCATATTTTAAAAATAATAAAGCATGTTTTATGGTAAATTTTTATTCTATAATTTTTTTTTACAAGCTGAATTAAATTTTTTTTCTATTATTTTTTTTACAAGCTGAATTTTTTTTTTTTATTATGCTCTTTTAATTATTATCTCATTAATTAATAAGTTTTATTCTACAATTTTATTCAAACACAGCCAGGTTTAGTGATATTCAAATTAACTATCGAGTTTGTTAAGACTGGATAATTTTGCATGTTATGATGTATTGAGTACATTTTTCATTAATAATATACTTTGAATGTACCAGAACCCTGTTTTATTTACTTTACGTGTTAATTTCATCACTCATGTAGTTATTTTTAGTTCAATCAGGCTCACTACGAGTCTTGGCTCACATGGGAGCCATTTATGATGGGAGTTATTCATGGTTCAGCTATGTTACATTTGTTTACAGTTCATTTCTCTGCTAGAACATATTTGACCTGCTCCTGGCTCTCTTCGAAATAATTAATAAATGCTATAAAATCATGTAATTTCAGGCTAACTAAACTCATACATTACTTCAATTGTCTCCTGTTCTTTTAAAAGTTATGAAGCTGCTACTCTTTAGGAGTATTAAAATTTCCTGGAAGGTGATTTTTTTTTTTGCGACTAATTGGCTAGTTTTATAAAACTCAAAATATTTATTTATTTTCTCAATGCTAGTGAGTAGAATCACATTTTTTTTTTTTTTTTTTTATCAAGCATGTGCATAAATCTCCAGCTCAGCAGCAAAATTACCACAACCATAAATCTTCCATCTTTCACAAGAATTTTCAAAAGATGATGTTTCAGCTTTTAATGCTAGTCTAACAATAATTTTGTGGAACTATTTATCCAAATACTGAGCAATTCATTTGCTATCTATTTTAGGTCATTCTCTTTACAATTAGTTAGACATTTTCTGTCTTATATTCTGTAAGATACATAATGCAAGAAGAACATTTTTGCTGGAGAAGCAGGAAAAAGAAAATGCTTTAAAACATACAAAAATAGGACTTCAAAGAATCTTTTAATTAAGATAAGAATCCTTGTTTGACTTCTCTTAGACCAATGTTCTTTTACCCAATTTATTTGATTTCTAAAATTTGAATTAAAAAGTTTTAAATCTCAAATTTACTTTTATACATATTATAAGATATTTGAGCTGGCATGAATCTTCCTCAAATAATTTTTGCTATATTATCACAAAAGTATATTAATTTTGCAACTTATCAAAATTATGATTAATCACTTGTTGTTTAATTTCATTTTTAGAGCTCAGCTGGAATGTTTGGCTTAGGAAACAGTCAAACCAAGAGAATTAAGTCATATAGTACCTCTCCTCTCACAGACATGTCACGCTTGAACCCCATGAGGCTTGCTAAACTTGTTTGGATCAATAACCGGACAGTCACTCTGATGCTTGCAGATGGATCTGAAACTAGATTTAATGTTTAAAATAAAGCAATTAAAAATGCCTATCTGGATCTAACATACTCATTTTTCAAGTATTTGATTCATTCCAATTTATTATTGTTATTTATTCCTTCTGATTTGAGAAGTGTATTATTTGAGTCCTTTGTCCATTGTCATTGTTGTTGTACAGTGTTATTATTTATTTGATATATATTTATTAACTAATAAGTATTATTAAAATGAAAAGTGTGTAAAAACCAAATAAAAAAAATGTTAGTATCTGTTAGTAAAAATTGAACATGAATCTTTTATTTTAGATTTTTGATTTTAATTGAAAGGAAGTGAATTTCAATAAAGAGTTGTGTTTTATGTTAATTATATTTTACCTGACTACGTATTTTCCTGTATTTTTATAGTACCCATTAGGCTGAGTTTACCTAAAATCAGTTTTAATGTTTGTTCATGTAAATACTATAATTCATAAAAGGAAACTGCTATATGTAGATTAATACAAAATACTGAATATACAATGCAGCTTTATATCACAGCTCACACATCTTAAGTAAAAACTGTGATATTATCACAAAATTCTTTTTCATAGAAATTCATGTATATTATAAGATAAGAATATACGTACATAAGAATGTAATATATGTGGGAGATCATTGGGAAAAATGTTATAGGCAACTTCCTACAATATTGTTCATCCAATATTGGTCTTTGATTATTGAAAATAATAAAATTTTAGAAGCCTTATTGTGTGTGGTGTGTGTGATGTAAGAAAATAATTAATTGTACCAGCATACTTTGACATGCCATGGGAAGTATCAATTTTTACCGATAAGTTACAAAAAATAAATCAAAAATTTTGTGTATAAAAAAAGTAAATAACAGTAAGTGAAAGTTGAAGATAAATATTTTATTTTTAATTTAAAGGAGTTGAATTTAAATATAGAGTTCTTTTTTATGTTAATTAAACATCATAAATTACTTTTCCTAGAAAATGTATGTATTTTAAGCAAGACTCTTAATATCCATTTATTCTAATTCTTGATCAACATTATGGAATGATAAAATAACAAAATTAAAGGAGAATTTTATCATCTCAAACCAATTAATAGCCAAAACCAAACTAGCAAATATTTTACGTATGATATTGAGATTTAGCTCACAGGTTTTGAAAAAAAAAGAAAAAAAGTCTCCTGCAAGAGCTGTGTAATCATAGCAAATTTTCCATGTTTCTTTTAAGATATAAATGAGAGTTAATGATATAATTCAATTTACATGTGGAAGTGAACAATGAGCTTAAAAGTTAGGAACACAAAAGTTTGCTCTAGACTGATAGGGAAGGAAGCTGGGGGGAAACGCTTATCCATTTTAACTACATTTATAAGTTTGTTTATTAATTGGCACTTTACAAAACTTTTACAGAATATAAATGTTATAAAATTATATTTTGCACCTATTATATTCTATAAACCTTTTTATTAATAAGAATGAAGGTATTACGATTATAAATTATGGCCTCCCTCTAAAACCTCCCCCTCTTTTCCCTGACACTTCTTGCCCAAAAATTAAATCCTCAAAAGATAGGAATGAAAAGCCTAAATACCAAGTTTCACTTTNAGAGCCCGCACTCAAAAATATATTCTTTAATATCTTTCTTACTATTTGTTTTTTTTGGCTTTTTTTTTTATTATTTTATATAATATAAATGTTATTAAATTACATTTTACAATTATTTTGTTCTAAACATATTTTAATAAAGCTAATATTAACAAGGATAAAAAGCTTTTACATTTAAGTCCCCCTCGACTATTTCCAGGCATTAACAAATTCATCTAATGCGAAAAGAAGCCTAAACCCTAAATTTGATTTATTATAATTATTTTTAAAATTTCAGATGCTTGGGCGTATACAGACAAATATATCTGTTTGTGTGTGTGTTTGCATGCGTGCATTCATGCGTGCGTGTATGTGTAAATTGTGACAGAACAAGTTTTTAGTAATTGGAATTATAGTAGAATCTTACATCTTCTGATTCCTCACACTTAACACTAATTTAGACAAATGAAAAACATATTGCTTCATCCTACTGCATTTCCTTGTATATTTTGAATAAATAGTCAATATCAAATATACACAAATGACAGCAAAGATAGCAAGAATATTTGTTGCATATGCCTAATTTTTTAAGAGATGATTCTATTTAAAAGTTTCAGGCTGGCATTAGCCTCTAATTATTCAACGAACTAGTACAACAATTAACATTTGTGCTGGTATAAGAACAGGTAAAAGAATATTCAAAAGACAAGAAAAAATCTATTTCAGATAGATGTATAGCAAATTATTCTTATAACAACTAATGGGATCTTTGAAAATTAACCAATGTAATGGTCTTGAACCACTAACTGAAGGTTCAAAAAACATAATTTCAAATGGAATCCAAAGGCAATTGGGTTATGTTTGCATGGGCAAAGGACACTCTGGAGTTCCATAGAATGAACTCTCTGATAAAGCTACTTGGTAAGTGTCTACCAATTATAAAAGGCAAAACTTCTTAAGTACATTTCAATTATATTATGGATTGTCCAAAACATTATGACATTTCTAAAGAAATATTACAACAATATCAAAATAGATGATAAAACTTTTACAAAGGTAGACAAAATTATAAACTCCTCCATCATACAATATTGTATTAATAACAAAAACACTTAGACAACTATTTACATGACACTACTTCAAACAGGTCATGAATCTGTAAATTTCTATTTATCCAAATTTGGAAGTAGGGACAGTGAATACCGCAAACATCCCAGATAGATAGCTATCACTTAGGGCCATGCAGGGAGGGGATTTAGTGGTCTATGAAGTTGGGGAAACAGCCTTCTCCAGCAAATATCAATGGGGTCACTTTATTCCAGGCTAGTGACCTTTGGGTGAAAGTATAAGTAAAAAAAAAACAACTTTGCTATTACATAAAAGTAGTACAAATCTTACAAAATAAAAAAAAATACATGTTTTTACTTATCTGTTTAAATGAGAAAAATCCTATCTATACATCCATGATTTGTCACCTACATCCCTCCACTCCCACCAAGTTGTTCAAGGAAGACTTAGAAAAGCTTCGTTTTCAAGTTAGTGAGAAGAATCCCACAAAAAATATGATATATCACAGTGTATGGAATGTCAAGGATTCCTACATATACTCAAATTCTTGGTACAGAGATCCTGGTCTAGAAGTGGTCAGCACTCGACAATCCACCCAGCCCTTCTTGGCACCAGCTCACAAATTCAACTCTCAAAAATACCAGCTGGCAAGATCTCAGCCCACAAAAACACTAGCCAAGTAGCCAGCCAATAAATATTCCTTCCTTCTTCACAGTAAACTCAGACCAGTATAACTATAAATTAGAAGAACAATGACCTATCTTGCCTAGCAATCCAACCCATCCCCTTCAATAAAAGATGAATTGATCCACATTCCCCACTACTGTCATCCTTTCATGTGTTCCAACCAAGCCACAACCCTGGTATGTAACCTACTCCTGAACATACCTATACTCGCATTTCCTCCTCTCAAGATCTCTCTCATCCTTAAACAGCTTAATGGGACTCCTCAATTCTCATTAGATCTACCATTGCATTAATGAAAACCCTACAGCACTTGACTGTCTACAGTTCTCTCCAAATTCTTCATCCTAAGTACCTTTGTAATATTATTCAAATTGTCCTTTAAACAAGCTTCTATCTTCCAATTACCTCATGTGATTTCTTTACTCCTTAAGACCAAGATTCGCCTCAGGAAGGGACTACATTGTTAAGTATCTCATAGTTGGTTACTGAATGGGAAATTTGCTTGGAAGTAAGTAAGGAAGGGTTGGTGTTACCCTAATGTAACACTCAAAACACTAGAAGAGACAATGGTATCAACAAACAAACAGCTATCTAAACATCCACAACACAACTTTTTTTTATTTAATAAACATTATAGAATTACATAACAATATAATTATTGTAGAATTACATTCTGTTATTAGCATCTTGTAATTTAATGACATAGAGAACTTACAATAGAAAAAAAAAGTGAATATCACTGTGCAGGGAGAAGGGACCCATAGACCCCACTCCTGATATGCTAGGCATTAAGGCCCAAGAGTTTTCCTCTCACTCGGGGTCCTTGGCCAGTGTTTCTCAGCCTCCCACTAACTACAGTGCCACTAAAAGGCAACACACTAACGACAGCCCCGCTACGGATTCGGAAGGCTTTATCAAGCCCATAAAAACCACTCAGGTCAATGAACCACCAGCACCTGTAGCAGTGTCTACTGGCAACTCCTTTGGAGTGCTTACTGACGGCTCTGCTGAGGAACATCCTCCACCCATTATAATAAGACCACCGATACCCTACCTAGAGCTGAAAACTCAGCTCCTTCCTCATGGACTCAAAAGTACTGATTTTTATACCAGTGCTTCCAAAACCGAAACAAGAGTAACTCTTCATACTGAGGAACGAAAAGCATACATTTGGAAAAAAAACTCAAAATTGCTCAAACACCCTACGAATATTACACCTTCGCTAACAAGGGTAAGAAACGGCCCCCAAGATTTCTTCTCGAAGGGTTTGATTTAGACGACCCAATAAACGAAATACAGGAGGAACTCAAAGAGAGGCTACCCTCCTATAAACAATCACACCGTCCCCATAGAATTGAGGGAGACGGGACAAAGACCGAAATTCAAAAACTCAAATACATATGCAACATCAAGTTTAAAGTTTACCCGTTTGACGGTAGACTTGGACCTCCACAGTGTTCAAACTGTCTCAAAGTTTTGGACACACCAAGACCTACTGTGGTAACTACTAATGCTGTGCAAGGTGCGGAGATAATGAAGACATCGAAAAATGCCAAAAGAAACTAAAGTGCATCAACTGTGAGGGAGAGTATGTCGCCTCTTGGATGAAATGCCCTGCCCGACTTAAACTCAACCAAGGGATTAAAGAAAGAAGAATGAAGAACAAGAACATACCAAATATTACACCCTCTTTCATACCACGGACTGAGGACATCCAACAGCTCCCAGAGTCAGCAACTCACCCAGTACAACCTGTACCAAACCCACCAACAGAGGGCAGTATTCCAAACCTGGGTCTCGAAGCTCATGGAGCAAATGACTACCCTGCTCTCGACAATGCAGCTAATGCTTCAACAAATTGTAAACAGCTCTTGCAGCTGTAAAAGAACAAGTCCTTAAATGTATACATATCCTTAATTGAGTATTAAGTACCCAAATAAACCACGCCCTGGAGAGAAACCCGGTCACCTACTCTGTACTCGCTGGGATTGGCCCTGCCAACCGGCACATCCTCCACCCCACTCCTACTACACCTGCAAGTGCCGACAGGCAGAAACAGGTCTCCCTCCTCTACACCTATTGACCTTCAGTGGGATAATACGGTGTTCACCCACTCCTATCTTTATCGGGGAATTTTTAAAAAAACAAAACAAGAAGTAGCGAGGCCATCTCCTTTTTAGTCGCCGGGGAGGATCGTAAGGATTGGAGTCCACCACTACGCAAATAAAACAGAAACAATAACAAACAAACTACTCAATCCTAGAATACATCTTGAGCTTGTGATACTAGAAGAACTAAGCTAGAAGAATCTGACAGCGAATAATTCAATCTTCTTAATTTACACTGTAGATAGGTCTACTTTTTCCACCCTTACGCAAAACCCTGTTCAGTTTTGTTGATGATACAACTATTTCTCCAACCCCCAAATCCCTTCAAGAACATATCTATCTGCAAAAACCCTGACTTTGCAAGGTTAGAATCTTCAGTGGAGATTCTAAAAGAATTCTGAGAAATCAAGCCACATCACATTCACTCTTCATCGCTCATCCTGTCCTTCCAATGACTGCCTTATTCCTCAGAAAACCCAAACCACTTACCCTAGTCTAGTCCTCATTAAACGCCGCATCTAGGGTCCACATATTTTGGCCAAGAGACATGCAATTAACATAGGTCACTGCCAAAAACAGACTTTTGCCGGGATTCGCAGGCAAATGTTCAAAATTATCCCTCTCAAACATTTGACTAATGAGTACAACTTTATTGAAACGTAATTAAACTTTAGAAATAAAAGTTTGGAGCAGTGCTTAACTCTCCTACATCCAACGAATCCAAGACATGAGAGGCAGTGAAATACATAAGGATATGTTTATCTTTTGATTTTTGGGATATTTTTATGGAGTTGATTAAAATTTTTGGCTGTTTGGACGGAAAGGAATGACTATGAATGTTTATTTTATTTTGTGATATTTTTTTGTCTTATATAAATTTGTATTTAAAATTGAGTTTCTTTTTAATGTTGCTTATATAGCCTTTAACAAATGTTTTGTTGAATTCTACTTTGAATGGTAAATTTATTTATATTTATCCTTAAGCATTTAGAAGTGAGCCGTCACGTCTAAATACTACTACTAAACATCGTAGGTCTTAACGCCGAAACGTGATAAAATATGTATATCGCCTCTACTCCAGTACACATAAGTCAATCCAGCATATTACCGATGTTAGCCGAGCAGAGTATTTGTAATAACTTAGCTCGGGTCTACAACCAAGCCCTTGCATGGTAAGAACAGGTACATTAACTATATATATATATATTGTTCTACAAATTCCTTAGTCAATGGACTATGTCGAATAGTTCTATGAATGCGAATAAGGCCATTCAACAATAATCTGATTACAATTCTTTTANTATATATATATATATACCTATTACTATACCAAATTTCACAGCTTAACATTCCTTAAATACTGAAAAAAAAAATGAAATACCATGACATAACTATCGAACTAAAGGAGTTTTATGGCCCCCTTATTGTTAGATAGATAGAGATTAATGTTTACTGTAACAAAATTGCTTTACAACGACTGAATGACAAATGTCTACCATACTGTCCTATTGGACACTCATCAAGTCAAGATTACTTATAAAGAGTTCAAACATCTTCTAATTGAAAAAGCAATAATAGAAAGGGGGCTTATAATAATAATCTACTTTCTTATTTAGAAATATCTGGACACTAATAGTAGGGTTCAATTGAAAGTTTAAGTATGACTGCACTGCTAATGCATTCCGTTAGTTCAGACAGTCGATGATTAGAATTTTAATTATATTGCAAAATCAACTGAATTAAATGTTAATTAGGTATTTGCTTTCTAACTTGTTGCTGGAGATGAGAAAACGCCGTTATTTTCTGTTAAATTCTTTCCAAGAATATGTATCATATTTTAAGGAGTCAGTTTTTTTACGAGAATCGCCCTCCCCCACTTCATTACAAATTTTACTTTTGAATTTATAATTCTACATTTAAATACTTTTATTTATATTTTAAAATGAGAGGTAAATTTTAGTTTTAAAAATATTTTAAAATTTGATTCCATAAATTATCCCATTTTAATTTTTCATTGTTAAAATAATTCAGTTCCCAGCAAGGCAACTCTGCTACAGTCAGCCCTAGTTTGAATTTGCTCGTCAACATGGTAAGTCTAGTTAAATCTTAGTTTATCTTTTCAATCATATATTATTTATTTAAAATGTTTTTTTAATTAAATGACATTCTTGCGATTATTTGTTTAACTGCATTTATTTGTGCTAATAGTTTCTTTACATGTTTTGTCTTCATAGCCTTCGCCTCAAGTTAAGTGCCAATCTGCTTAACACTTTATTTTTATTTTTTTGTAGGGTAAAGTTAAGTGTTCAGAATTACGGACTAAAGATAAGAAAGATCTTCTTAAACAGCTAGATGAACTTAAAACAGAATTAACTAACCTTAGGGTTGCTAAAGTTACTGGTGGAGCAGCATCTAAGCTTTCCAAAATGTAAGATTATTTTTTTATATATCTACATATTTCATAAGTATTTTCTTATTAATTATTATTTTCTCTTTCATAATACATTAAATTAATGATTATACTTAATCTGAAAGTGAAAAATCTTCTTTTAAGTTGTAAATTTTCACTATATAACCTTACACTTATTAAATGGTCACCCTCTATGTTAAACAATATAGTTAGCCTTTTTTATTTGTATATATATTCTCATCAATCCGGACAATGTGATAAGAGGTAACATGAAGATAATTATTTGCAAAGAACTTAAAATGGAAAGTTATAATATTGCAGTAGCAAAGTTTAGACAGATAAATGCAAACCATTTGTCTAATAGGAGTAAACTGTTCCTATTGCTTTAATAAATTTACCTCATTCATCTGTTCATGCTTGTTACAATCATAAACAATTCATTAAAAGTGCTAAGTTAACTTTTGAAGTAAAATTGTGACTTGTAATTACAAATTTTTTTGTAGCTTGTTTTACTGGTTTAAGTGTTAATTGAAAAATTTAAAAAAAAAAAATTTTTTCTGTCTGAAATTTCTTCTCTTATTGTTGATTTTCTCTTAATATTAAGAATAAATCTCTTTTACATTGTGGATATGATCATAGCTTTGATTTTAAAATAAGTTAATATTTAAAAACAAAATATGCTAATTTCAGTCAGAAACTAATTCATTTAACAGTTGGCTAAATACTAAACTTATTTAATTTTTTTTTTTCAAAAGCCTATTTCTAAAAGTTACATTTTAAAAATCGATGCTTTTACATTTTCCTTGCTCTGCTTTTTCTCTCTCTCTCTTTTTTTAGATGTCACTTGCAAATGTTGGTATATTTTACAAAGATATGTTTGTGTATGTGATAATTTCCATACTTTCTCCTTTGTAAGATTGGCAAAGATGAAAAAGAATGTTTTTTTAATTTATATATTATAATAATTTTCTAACATCTGGTCGTGGTACCAATGTTTATATAATGATTTCCTTTATAAGAAAATCAACTAAAACAAATCAAACAGAAACAGTAGGGGTTATTGTTATGATGATATTTGCATTATCAATGTCAAGCCTTTGACGAGCAATGGAGAGAGGAACCTTTTTACATCACTCATCCATCCATTCCATACCTCATCATTCATTTATTTCTTGTTAAAAGTTTCTCTCTCTTTTTTTCTTTCTTTTTTTTTTTTTTTTCTTTCTTTCTTTTTTAGTTGTATGGTTATGATTCTATGACAGATTATTGTAGCATTTTAAGTTATTATGAAAATGTTATAAGTTTCAGAATATAGAGCTGGGTGGTTGGATTTCTTGTACTTATTTAAACATGTTCCACTTACATTGTTTTCTGCTATTAATTATATAATGTAGTCTATATATATATATTTTTTTTTTCGAACTAAATTTCTTAGTTTCAAAATTTTCTATTTAAAAAATAAATTTCTTTTCTAGCCGTGTTGTTCGGAAGGCTATTGCCAGAGTGTATATTGTTATGCACCAGAAACAAAAAGAAAATCTGCGAAAATTGTTTAAGGTAAAAAACATTTATCATTATTATTATGATTTACTATTAACTCCATATTTTAGTGTTATTAAATACTTAAAAATTAATTGGCAAATAATATTTTTTCATTATTAAGAATATATATTATTACTCTTAGATGTTTAAAAGGGGGTTCCATGTCACTCAGCAAAAGTGAGAAACCTGAAATTCCACCTTGGTTTTTAAAAAAACTGCAACTTTGAGAGAGCAGCTAATTCAGTGTTTTCTAAGAAAACACGAAATTTCATATTATGGAGCCATTTATTAGACATAATTATTATATAATCTTGATGAGTCCTAGTCTTATCATTGAAGAAATACATAGATTTAGTCATCTACTTTATCGGAAATCTTATAATAATATTTTTCATCAACTTTGACCAAACCCCAGCAAATATTTTACTAATAATCTCCATAATCTTAAACTCTCCATTTAAAACTCTTAACTATTACTTCACTTGAAATTTAAGCAGGTGCCCATGGTTTGCTTCTTGATCAACAAATTGTTTAATATGATTGACAGATAATTCATGCCGTCCAATATAGAAATATTTTCATAAGATTTTTATGAGTGATATGTTTTTCTGGTGTTTTATGTATGTATTTGTGGCACAAAGTACAAAAATATAGGATCAAATAATTTTTGTAAATCTGATTATATTGCTTTCCTGAGATTATATATCTATAATATACATATATTATTGATATAAAATCTCAGGACAACAATATAATCAGATTTACAAAACTTATTTGATTCTATATTTTTGTACTGTATATAAAACAATCAAAGATATTTTGTTTAAGGCCATGAGTACTTCTACTTTAGACTGGAGTAGTTATTGTAAGAGAATGTTCAATTTATTTAAAAGTACAGTGATAAATTGCAATTAATGTTTCTTTGAAAGGAATAAAATCAAGATTTTATAACATTGGAAAAATGACTATTTTTAAAACAAGAATTGATGGACATTCAACTGTTCTTGCATGTTTTTTTTTTTGTTTTAATGGATTTGATAGCCAATATAGAATCTTTTTAAAGCAAAACATCTTTACAATTTATTGATTGTTACTTCCCTTCAGAAAAAGAAACAATTTGATCTTTATATTCTTAGGAATGCATGAAACGTGCAAGTATATTGGTTGGAGGTTCGTTGGCCATTAATTATTAAGCTGGAGAAATTAGTCAGGGTTTTGGCTAGGATCAGAAAAATAAAATACTTTAACGTTTTGACTCAACTTGTAAGTAGCTATCATCAGGACTATAGTGGTGTCTGGAGAGATCTCCAAGGTAGGTTTAGTTCTGCAGTCTCGAAGTTGAGTCGAATCGTCGATTATAATAAAATAATGACCCAATAATTTTGGAGTATTTTATTTTTCTGATCCTAGCCAAAACCCTAACTAATTTCTCCAGCATATATATCGCCTTTCCTAAAGAGAATTACATTAATGCTCAGTTGAATTGTAATCAAATAACATTGTATTTAGCAAAATTATGTAATTATGCTATTTCAGATTTTCTTGATATTATTTTATTAAATTAAATTAATGTCCTTTTAAAATAAATTGTAGGTTCACTAATAATATAAATGAAATTATATTATTGTATAATTATTTGATTAAAATTCATATTAATTATTGTTTTCTGCTTCATCCTGCATATAGAACAAGAAATACAAGCCTCTTGACCTCAGACCAAAGAAGACCAGGGCAATGCGAAAAGCCTTGACAAAACATGAGAAGAAGATAAAAACTTTAAAAGAGATCAGGAAGAGATCTGCTTTCCCTCCTAGAAAGTATGCTGTGAAAGCTTGAATGTTTCTTATTAAACTTTTAAAATAAATTTTTTTTTTTTACTTATATATCCTTATTGTATTCTGTGTTTTAATTTATTCAATCTATTAGTTGTTTTTCTTAAAGAAATTTAGCACATTCCTTTAAAATATAAAATGAAAGGGTGAGTTCATTATTGAGCAAACTTGGATAAATAAGAGTGAAGATTACCTGAAAAGATATGAAGTGTGAGTAAAGAATATTTGTTGTTGCAGTGGGCATTATATAATGTTCAGTTTAGAGAAATGAAAAAATACATATGAATTTATTGATAAATAAATACACATTCTTTTTTTACCGTTTCTTCTTCCGGGTTGGACCGTGTCAAATTGTTGTTATTTGCCGAGCTTTCGCACATCATGTGATGTGCGAAAGCTCGGCAAATAACAACAATTTGACATGGTCCAACCTGGAAGAAGAAACAGTAAATACATCTGACGACCATCGAAGCCTATGTGAACATGAATACATTCTATATACGCGGTACATCCATAAAGTAAGGTCCGTTTGCTAATCAAATTAAATTGCATACAGATACAGAGAAATTACTTATAGTACAAAATTCTATAACTTTAAACTACTTTTCCACATAACTGATGAAATTTTGTAGGCATTTGTCATAGCGTGGCACAAGTTTTTGTACACCTTTTAAAAAGTTTGCTGCCTGTGTCTTCAACCAGTTGGAAAATTTTCTTTCAGCTCTTTGCCATTGTTGACCTCCTAGGAAAGATGAGTTGTAAGAACAGATGAAAGTCGCTAGGAGTGAGATGAATGCTATACAGAGGATGGTCAAACATGCCAGCCAAATTCTTGTAGGAGGTTTTTCGCCACATTTGCAGTATGTGGTCATGTGTTGTGAAGAAAAACTACACCTTTTGACAGCAATTCTCGGTGCTTATTCTGTATTGCGTGGCACAATTTCCTTACAAAATATCAGTTTTTCTGTAACAATTTTATGAATTAGTAATCATGGATTCGGGGAAATTCCTTAGCGAGAGCACTAAATGTAAACATGGTTTTTGTGGATCTTGTCATCAATCGCGTGAACCAGTTCTTCTATAACCAAAGATGGATGCCCACTTCGTTCGTCATCGTGCACTCACTACCTCCTTCATTGAACTGTTGGACCCATCTTCTCACTCATCGCATTTTGTCCATAAACTTCAAAAGTTTGCCAATAAATTTCAATTGGTGACATTTTCCTAGCATTCAGAAAATGAATCACATATTCATTGAAACTGAACTTACTTTCTGGACATACCTCGTACATGTAGGGGATTACATGAAATGGAAAGTTCAAATACAAATCTTTATAATGAGGAATTTATTTGCTTTTTGCAGCTCTAACGAGACTGACATTTATTAGTTGAGTAATAAAATATTTAATGAAAATGATATAATAGAAAACTATTTGAAGTAAGTTAGAAACTAAGTAAATTTAGGAAAGATTTATTTATTTTAGGGACTTAGAGGGAAGGTAGGTAGGTATATTCAATGGGTTCAGAACTCGCTGAACATGGATGGGAATATTTTAAAGAAAAGAGCCAAGAAATTATTTCCTAAAGAGGATAGAGTCCATGTATTGGTGTGTTGTATAAGAATCCTTTCATGATAATCTAATAAGACTGTTCATTATATTTTTTATTGTTCTGAAACTTCATTTTGATCCCACTGTAAATAATTTTGTCATAGGACAAATTAGGAGTTACTTTTATTTTTTATATTTGGGTGAAATTGATGTGTGGTGAAGCAAATGTGAGGTTATCAGAAAAAACATTGATCAACTGTTATTCTTAGGTTTCATGCAGCAGATTAAAAAAGGAGAAATGTTTCATAACAGGTTAAAGAGAATAATATGTGTGGATTATTACTTAAATGGGTAGGTTACGCATTAGGAAAAGCTATATAGAAAGGAAGACTCAGATGGGAATAGACTTGGCACTACTAAATGGAATTTAAATTGGTACTCTTATGAATACATAATTTTGTTATTTGTACTTTACAGTACCAAAGTTTTAGAATGAATTAAGTCAAAGTATGCTGTTTCATTTTAGTCTAACAAGCATGCTTTAAGAAGAGTAAGAGTAATAATTGTAGGAATACTTTTTTTTTTCCCTCGAAAACCATTAGGCATAAATATTTTATTTTGTTGTGGTTTTTAATCCCACGTAAGTTAGGCTCTCGCTAATGTAGAGGGAACTGAATGAGATAGCTGGCCTGTCCTTGTGGTGTAATGGATTAATTTGCATTCCAGCCCGGATAGCAGGAGGTCCAGGTTCGATTCCTGGCGAGGACGGATAGTTTTTTATTTTCTGTTCCCTCTCATTAATTGTTTAAAAAACATTAGGCATAAAGTTTCATCACTTCTGTACACTGCCATAGATATTTGGGTAATTTCCATATATGAGGGAAAAAAATGAATAATCAATGACAGAAACTTATCTATAATTTAACTTTACACATAAATAAAAAAGGCTCGAAAGAAGCAGATTTCCCTTGTTTTATTAAAAGTTATGGAGTAATCTTATAAGCTGGGAAAATGTATAAGGGGAGGTTACAAAGGCTGGTTTTAGACTATCTGGAAGGAAAGAATGGGAGAAACACTCAACATTAGTTTCATTTTTAATATATTATTTTATTTCAAAGGACATAAATGTTAAAAGTAAATTTTCGCCTATTATATTCCATAATTTTGCCATAGCACTAATAATTAAGATCTTGGCCATTGTTCAATTTAATTTGACATTCAGGGTTGAGGCCCCTGTATTTTAGCAAAGTTAGAAAGCACATTCGGTACTAAGGCTTTTTCTGAGTTGTGGCTATCAAATAATGAGACTATTGCTGTAATATATTTTATTTTAAATTTATACATATTTATTTTTTATCACCTTCAATATACACACCCCTGTGTGTGATCCATGCGAATTTTCCGAATAGTGCTTTAAATCTTGTTCTGTGAGCTCCTGAGACTTAGAACTTGTTCCTTTTAATGCAGATTTGACCTTGGGTACAGTTAAAAGTAAAAACATCTTGACTATCAATGCATTGTGAACCGGTGAGTTGCCTTGATGGAGAACCCATGACTTGTTCTTCCACAATTCGAGTCGTTTTTTCCTTACTCTTTCGCTGAGTTGAGCAAGCAACTCACGGTAGTAATGTTTATTAATAGTTTGACCTTCAAGAACCCAGTGAAGGTAACTAATCCCATGAATGTCAAAAAAACAATCATCACTTTGTATTTCAATTTGATCATTCAAGCTTTTAGTGAGGTTTGGACTGTTCCAAAACATGGATTGACGTTTTGTTTGAGGATCGGAATTGATTCTGTACACGGGATAAAATATTCATCGCCATAAACTTCTTTTAATAAATGACAAGTTTCAGTATGATTAATATTTTATGATAAATCAATAGAATATAATTTTAATAGTATGATAAATTTCATGTTTTACACCTATTATTATCTCATATTTTTGTTATAACTCGTAATAACAAAGATACTAACAGGTTTTCAATTTGGTCTCAAAACCCTCAAACATTAACACATCCAACTGTTTGTGAAAGGAAGCTCAAGTACCGAATCAGTTTTTTTTTTTTTTTAATACACTAGTGAATATAATACAATGTATATTAAAATTATAATATTGTATTGTATTATAATACAATATTATAATTTATTAGACTATTCCTAGGCTTTTTTCCCTTTTCTAAGCAGCACCCATGAAGATAAAAGAAATTTTTCAGAAGTCCCATTATGGTCCAAGATAATTAATTTTATTTCTTTATGGGGAACGCTAATAAAATTATAAGGCTGAATTAAAAAAGGACAAAAAGCTTTGTGATCTTACAAGCTTGTGAACTCTAAGTTAAAGGTAGTTCTGAAGGAGAGGAGTTGCTGAAACTTTATTTATGAACACCATTAATAGTGGATATAACAATTTTAATTTTTGGTTTTCCTCTCCACATACCTCTTGTCTGGTTTCAATTATATAAATAAGTTTAAATATCAGATTAGGTCTCTAATCTAAAAGAAAAAGGGAGCACTCCAAGATACATTTAAGTATTAGTATATATTTAGCTCCTTGTAAATAATTTTTTCTAAGCTCTTTCTCATTAAAGTATTAAAATATATTCCAAACCATAGCAGAAAAGAATATAAAATTATATAATTTTTTGAAAATATAAGTGTCTTAAAAATATTAACTGTTTATAACTCTTACCATCACCCCTTAAAATATACGATAGAACAAGAATCTAAAATTCGACTCCCATTTCTTGACTAATTCCTATTCAGAAACCAAGATAACTCCATACTTACTGACTGGTACACCCCCGATGCCTCCAACATTTTAACTCTCCACACCCTTATTATAACATGCAAAAAACCTAATTCTCAGAACCCTTAACCTCTCCAACAATATTCCACAATAAAAACATTAAACGCATAACAGACATGCTTAAAAATTAAGTTTTCCACAGCACATAATACACAGACTCATCTATAAATTTTATGATTCTCCTCCTTTCAGAAAAAATAAGCTACTTAACTTACACACTAAACTGAAAGACCCCACTTCCCATACTGACAGATGCAACATCATTTACCAAATCCCTAAGCCACTCTAAATTGTACCACAGCATAAATAGGACAAACAAAGAACCCTATTGAAAGAAGAATCAGCATCCATCAACATGACATTAAAAAAAACCACTACTGCTCTTTCAAAACACTCTACTGCTAACATATATTCGACTCATCATATTTCTGGCAACTGAACCCAACCTTGAGAAATGACTATTAGTTGAGTTTATTCACATACATTTAGAATGAAACCCCATCAATGACAAGGCAGATAAAAACTTTTTTTTTTTTAAATATACAGTAATATTTTTCATATCTTAAAACAAAAATCACCATAAGACCACCTCATAGCATTTCAATATTTGGTTCCACACTGGACTCTTCATTGATATTTCTAGGAATATCAGGCCACCTAATCCCTCAAAGGCAAGCCACTATACAGGCTCTTATTCGGACCCCCCTCCTACATATACATATGTTTCTATAATATTTTTTCCATGTTCAGGCCTGGAATTTAGAACATTAGAGAAAAAAAAAAACTTGGTTATAAACTAGTTTTTAATTCTTCAGCTCCCTAGACCGAATTCCTGACAATCCTCTCTTCATAAAACTCGACAGTCAACAAGTTACCTCCAAATTTAGTAGGTTACATTTAAATGTAATTTAAAAGAATAAGTTTGTTACTAAGTATAATTGGAAGAATAGGAGTGAAAGATAACCTGAAATGTCAAGTGCAAGTACAAAAGCTTATGTAATAATAAGTTCAAAAAATGAAACTTAACACAGATATGTTAATTGATAAAAATAAATATTTTAGGAGTTAACTTAGGAATTGGGTCGACCAGTAAGTTTAATAGAACAAAAAAATTTTCTTGGTGAAATTTTGCACGTAACTTTTTAATTTAAAAATAAAAACTGTGATCAGTATTAAGCAAAATTAGATAAATATAATTAATACAATTCTTCAGAGTAAATATCCTAGAACTCTCTAATTAAATATAAGACTATATGTGTGTGTGTATATATAGATATATATATAAGTAATATATCTTTAGCTTGGTTGAGTTTTTAAAAATATATTTTATTTAACATCCAAAGTTATGAATACAATGTGATATAATTGTTAACTATAGTTATTACAGAGGCACAATCGTAGTAGTACATACAACGGATGGACAAACTAGAAGAAGTTACCAGGACGACTTACACCTGGAGAAATGCAATAAGGAGAGGGTTGTTAGGTTGGAGCTAGGCTCAGAGAGAAGTGGGGGATTCTGGGAATGCTTTGAACAGTATTTGACATTCAGCACAATTCACATAGTACTCATGAGAAATATTCTTATACGTAAGGGATTTATGATACATGACTTTATATATATATAAATAAATAAATAAAGTCTTCAGTTACAATGCATGGAACTGGCAAATTACTAGTAAGTTAGTTACAATAGTTCCATCAATGGCCTCAGATAGAGATAAATATACAGTGGACGCCGCTTATAAGACTCACTTTGGGATCAATAGAAAGTGAGTCTTATAGGCGGATGAGTCTTGTAAGCGAATAGGAAAAAATAACTCTAGGTATGTATGAATTAAAAAATTCTTTAATTTACAAAAAAACGTATGTAATAGTTGAAGATACATATGTACTGTACAAATACATACATAAATATGTACATATTTAATAATTTATGTAGGTTTAAAAAAAGTTGTTATCATAGTTTGTTTTTTAGTATTTTCTATCATTTCAAGAATGTATCGCTCGTAATCGTAATGTTTTTCAAAATTGGTCCCATGGTGCTGGACAGCTCTCCTCAATACCCCAAGAGCCCGTAGAACCTCACAGTTTGAAGGTGGAAGTGCCATTTCATCAGTTTCNATTAATAAATCTTTATTTATTACATTCTATTATTAACATTTTGTAATTTGATGACATAAAGAAATTACAATAGGAAATAAATTAAAAATAACAATAAAATAAATAGGTGAACATCACTGTGTAGGGAGAAGGTGCCCATCAACCCCCACTCCTAATAAGTTTAAGGCCTAGGAGGTCGCGAGGCCATCTTCGTTTCAGTCACCGAGAAGGATTGTAAGGATTAGGTAAATGGTGCTTGGAAATATGGACTAGAGCTTATATAATAGACCAGTATACCATGCTCAGTGAAATGCTTACCTAAGAATGCACCTAAAATTATTTTTGCTTGAGGGAAGAGGAAATCAAATCTACAATCTGAAACACCTGCTGGACAGTAGAAGCCAAAACTGATGATTATGAAGAATATTTAAGGAAGTTATTATAGGTATCATTCGTTTTAGAACTGACATAGGTATAACTGATCCATTGGTATAATCTTTAAAGAAAATAAAGGAAGAAGGCTAATTGGTCGATAGGATAATGTGTTAGAAGCAGGTTTACCGGGTTTGGGAAACAGTATTACTTCAGAAAATTTCCCGAGAAGTGAAAAGTGGGTGGTTCAAAGGACACAATTATAGGGGTAAATCAGGAAGACAGCTGCTTTTGAGGTAGACTTTAAAGTATTAGCCTGGTGATAAGGTCATAGCCGGAGGGTTCTTTGCACTTGGGTAATAATGTACTTGACTTCAGGAGTAACTGCCTTAATAGGCTAAGACATTGGTAATGGTGTGTCCAGTGACTCCTCAACCTCTGCATTATTGGACAAATTAGCAGGAACTGGATGAGAAGTAAATGTTTGCTTTAGATGCTGGGCAAACATTTGAGCTCACTTGTTATCATGTGTATACTATATATGTAAAATTATCACCAATAAGAATTTTGGCCAAAGTTTATGGACAGATGGTTCAACTATTGTCGAAATCTTTGTTGCGATTAACAACAAGCAACATGTAATTAATTTACATGTTAAATAAGAATAAAGATAATTATCAATCTATATTTATATGGGGCACCGCACCTATGGTTTAGTGGATAATGTTGATTCAATGAGCAGATAACAAGGATAATTGGGGTTTTCAAAAGTAACTTGAGGTATGTGAATCTTTTCAACAACTCCTCCCAAACCTCCACAGAAAATAACAGGTCCTCTATGGGTAATGTAGACTAGAAATAACCACCAATGGCATAAAATCCAAATATTACTCACTCCTAGTTTTTGAACCATCCCAGAACATTAAACTTTTCAATATTTTGAGATTTGGCCATCAAGTTCTCAGCTGGAAGTGTGGGAACAATTGTCTTTTCTTTCTGAACATTAGTTTGTAGGTGAGAACCCACTCACTCACATGCTGAGTCATGCGAGACATGCAAACAGGTCATTGTTGGCATTCAAATTATTCTATGGATAACCTTAACCATCCCTCTACTCCCCTTAACTAAATTAGAGCCTTGAAGTTATGTTAATGATAAGTCCAGTGTTTAAATAAAAGTAATTCCTTCTGTTGTCTTATAATTCCCTTTAGGGGTGTCACATTTTGATGTCAGAATGTTTTAACTTCTAAGTTATCTACTAGCAAAAATTCAAATTTTCAATGACCAGTTAAGCTTTTCTTTTAAATATTGAATATCCTTAGCTTAATCTAAATATGGAACCTTCGTAAAATACTTATACGAAATAAAATTGGCTATTTCTTTCTCTTATCTCTCATCAGCTTTAATTTTAGAGAAGAGACAGAGAATAAAATATTAAAAAAAAAAAAAAAAAAATGAGTATTGTAGGTATTGAAAGAAGTTTTTACAATAATAACAATAATAAGTCTATATAAGCTAATACAATACACAAACAGAGTAATATCAATCACATAATATAAATCAATCAACAATAAATTATAGTAAAAGACTTCAAATGACCATGTATCTGTAATCTGCAACCAAGAAGCAAACTACAGGCACATACATCATTTAGTTAATAAAATAACTATTTAAATAAAATATGGCATTTTACAATAGAATACAATGGAACATTATTTTATATTTTAAAACAAAACAGACGATCATAACTTTNATTCTGGGAATGCTTGGAACAATGTTTACAATCTCAGTCTAATTGTATAATAGTCAGAAAAATATTATTATATGTAAGGGTTTCGTGAAACATGATTTGTAGACTTTAATACTTATTTTACCATATCCCATAGAATTATTCCAGTAAAAAATTTACATACAAGGAAGATAAAAATCTCAAAGAAATTAGAAGAAAACTGAGAATTTATCAGTTCAAATAAATTAGTAGAAATTCAAGTTCCCATTATTGTTAAAACAAAAACTTAACAAGAATTAACAATTCACAACATATATATATTTTTTAAAGCTAGCTACATTTGTTAAGTTTTAATAGTTAATATTCTTTTTTTTTTTAAGAGGGGAAATCATTAGCATTGTACCAGTGAAATTCATTAGCTAAATAATTCAGAATAATAAATAAATAGGTGTACTGAGTTAGCAAGAATATGAGTTGCCAAAGTATATTTGAGAATGCATTAATTCAAGTAATTATAGAAGCAAATAAACAATTGTTTGATGAGTAATAAATATACATTTTATTTATATTTTAAGACAAAAAAAAAGTCCTGATGCACCTCATTAAGACCCAGGCGGATGGCTCCTTAACTTAACCAAAGCGAATAGGTCAAGGTAGATAAAAAATAATAATACAATTTTATGAGAAGTTTATTTTTTTTAACATTGTAAATCATATTCAGGGCTATCAGGAAGATGGGCAACAGTCATGCAGATTTGTTACAGGTGTGTTTCTCGCCTTCATGATAATCCTGAAGATGACTTACAATGTAAGCCGTAACATTGGCAGTTAATAAAAAATTCATTTTTTTTTAAACTGAATTTTTCTGGATTAACCTTGACCAAACCCCAACAAATTTTCTTATTAATGATCTCCTCGATCAAGAACTCACTATTTGATATATTAGGATGTGTTACTCATAACCCATGGGGCACAAACAATTTTTTCCCCATTCAATGAATGAATGTTACCTAATTAGAGCTAAGTGTTACCAAGAGTGCACCAGGACTCTCAGGGTCATTATAAATAAAAGCACAGAAAAAAATAAACAAACTGTACACTGTGAGTTGCTTGGGACCTTCAACTCAGGAGTCTAGTGTATCACTAGATCACTGTGCCCCCGTAATAAATTTACAGCACTTTAAATGCTTAAATATCTAACACATAACGTTTTGACAATTTTACAGTACAGTAAAAAGAGGAAGAAAATGTTGTAAATCTATAAGTTAGCTATCATCATAATGAGAATCACTGACCAAAATAATATTTCATTACTTTTGTTAACTCAACTACAAGTAGCAAAAAGAAATTAAATATTTTATTCTTAAAGAAAAATATTTCTTGTCTTAATTAAAATAAAGGCATCAATTTGGAAGTAACTAGTTGACCGTCGAGCTTTAAGAGGTTTGCCAGGGGTTTCTGAGAATTAAATGTTCTTGGAAATTGAAGAATTAAAACTGATTTGTAAACAAAAATGTTTTTTTTTTTTTTAGTTTTAATACTTCAGTTCCCTAGGCCGAATTCCTGACTAACCTCTCCTCATGAAATAAAGGTATTTATAGTCTTCTATGACAATAATCAATAAGGAATTAATCTGTTTGCACTCGTAATAACAGAAATATTTAAAAAATATTTTTAAACAAGTGAAACAAAACTAGGCTTATTTAGGTTGTAATGCTATCATTTTTACTGGATATAGTCCTTTTGGAAAACTGTGTTGAGACTCTGCTTGGATACACCTTAACCCCGACTCTTCAAATAGCTTCAGAAGTATTACATAAGGTCGAGTAACTGATGAGTCATTTTCATCAACATCTATCATTTCACTTGTTGTGATATTTTCTTTAACAACAATTATTCCATTTTCATTTAAAGCAGTCCTAAAAATAAAATTGATTGGTAAATAAAAATACTGGCATCTTAAAAATATATTAACATATATAGAATGACTTGCATGCAGTTTTGCATGAATTGCTTGAAATGTTCATCAGTCAAATGTCCAAGAACCCACTGGCACCATATAACATCATATTTTTCTTCAGGTTTAAAGCTCTGTAAACCTGTAACAGATATTGAAAAAGTCTATAATGCACTCTCAAAAGTTTTTTTTATAACACAGGAATCATCTAGGCTGGGGACATATTAAAAACACTGATTAGGCTACAGAATTTTCCTACTATTTGATAAGGAATAAAAAATGGAAAATAGAGAAATTTTGTATCAAGGTAGAACCAAGAGTTTAGAAGGCAATCACTTTCATCCTTGAAGATGACAAAGGAAGGTCACTATTTAACAAGAAGCTAAGGTGCATAGAATATATTTATTATGGATTATTTAATTATAATAATACAATAATTAAAAGCTACTGTAATTTGCTGATTATTGGAATTTATGCCCCTTAATCTACCCTGTAAGAAGATTCCCCGAAGGGAAATCAAGCATTTATGTAGGTACTAGGACACAAATTTTTAAAAATGTCATCTTTATCAATCCTACATAGGAGAAGATAAATACACACACACATACACACCACATGCGCGCACACACACACACAATTAAGATATAATTTTTGCTCGGTTGAATTTTTAAAAAGATATATTTTTATTTTACATATGATTATGATTACATACAATTATTTATAGTAGATAACAATATTTATTACAGAGGTACAATTGCAATGGATTGGGAAACTCCAGCAGAAGTGACTAGGGCAACTTACACTAGAGAAATGCTAGAAGTTTGTTTAGTTGGAGCTTGGAGTGGGGGATTCTGGGAATGCTTGGAACAATGTTTACAATCTCAGTCTAATTGTATAATAGTCAGAAAAATATTATTATATGTAAGGGTTTCGTGAAACATGATATATATATGTATATATATATAGATTGCTCAGATAGAAAGAGAGAGGTGATACAGTCTCTCTTCACTCCTCTCAGAAGAAGGGCAAGAATTCTCCCTGAAAATGTATACTCATTGTAATTTTTTTTCTACTTGTGTTGTTTTCACTACACTCTTTTATCCTTCTGCCTTCTGTTCTTATTATAAAACTAAATACTTTTTTATAGAGAAATTTTTAAAATACTGAAACCATCAAATTTGGCATTAAGATTTTTCATTGCAAACCTTTGAAAGAATTCATTTATGGTTGATATCATATGAAAGAAAAGGGGACACTTATATAATATCTTCTCTGTTATTTTAGTAACAAAACGTTTATAGAGCTTAATAGATGTAAAATGTAATTTTATAACATACATATTCTATAAAATTTTTAAAAAAAATGCTTATTTATGAAAAATTGATCAAGAATAGGCTAGGTTGTCATCAAACATTGCCAGAAAATTACTTCACTAAAACACTTAGGTTACTCCATGTAGAAAAAAAGCACATCTAATAATACAATAAACAAATTGAGATAAATAACATAACTTTTAAAGAATCATAAAAAGTGATAAAATGAAAAATAAACACAACAAACCTTCACAATAAAGTTTCCCTAATCGATCTGAAGCAACATATTCCTCGGCACGATTGACAAATTCAATGTTTTGATCAATTAAATCTACCTTATCGAAGTACTTGACTAATAAATGCTTTGTTATTCTTCCTATGCCAGCACCACAATCTAATGCGCGCCTTTTATCAGGTGGATTTTTCAACTGAAAATTAAAAAACATTCATTTAATATTAAAAAAAATTCAGATAAAAGAGGGGGGAGAATGTAATAATTTTCTTGGTAAAGGGTAGGAAAGATGAACCCAAACCTGTTATTCTTTTTCTGATACACCAAATTGATTTAAGTTAGACTATACTAGCTTAAAGCTTAAATGTTTCTTCTTCTTTGATATTCGCAACCCTTACTAACTATTCGCCCAGTCAGCAAAAATATAGCATTTTATACAATCAATTACCCAAGCATAACTTAATGCACTCATATAGGGTTAATTGCTCCCTAGGTAGATTATAGGCTCTCCTATCACTTCCCAAAATTATCACATTTAAATTATCGATTATTAGAGGGTTATCATATGCCAAATCAACACATTATAGATCATTTTAAAACCTTTGGGTTAATAAGGGTTAAACAAAATTTCATTAGATAGTACCTATTCTTTTTTCATTAAAAAATACTTATTTCAGACAGTTTTTAAAAGAAAACTTTGTTTTATAAAGAAACCTGCAAATAATGAAACATTATTTAGTTTTAAAGCCTTTCAATACTCTTTAGTATGAGTTCAGACATTTAACATTTTATAATGCATTTAAGAATTCCATGTTTAAGTCCTTAAAAAACTACCCAATTTGTTTGAGTTCAATGAATATAGATAGGGTATTCTTATAACTTGCCTAGCGAGCTCTGACATCTTTACTTCCTCTGCTAATGAATCTGATCTGTCTTTCTACAAGAGATTCATCATCTCTACAAGCTGAACCTTATTCCGTGTGAAGATAACTTGTTTGTCAGTGAAGAATAATGACATAATCTGATATTATTCAATAAAGATACCCCTTCTACCACATCCACATATAAGAAAATCTTAAACATTTGGCATCCCTGTTTAAGGCCTTTGGTAACATGGAAAGCCGGGCTAATCATTTCCCATTTTTTACTCTGTAATTTTCAATGTGATACTGGTGGGGTATGACTTGTATCAGTGACTTGCTTATCACTGTCCCTGAAAAAGGGGTCCCTAACTTCTCCCTTGGGACACTATCATAGACCTGCTGAAGGTAAATAAATATAATAAGTAGGCCTCCTCTCTTGTCTTTTCAATGAGCTGGTGAAGCACAAAATTGTTGTCAGTACATGACCTACCAGCTGTAAAACCTGCCTGTTTTTCCAGCAGTTCCGAGACTTCGACAATCCACCATTCTGGTTTCCTACTAGACTCCTCCACACCAGTGCCTCTCTGCCAGCCTAGCGAATACTGGCCTTTTGGTGCTGATAAGTGTGCTCAGGACTACAATTAATGTCCAGTTTCCCTCCAGTCTGGATCAATAAAAGGCACTTCATCAAATATCTTAGCCCGCACAAAGTGACCAAACTCTTGAACACCCTAACATATTCCCTTTAGGTCACATGCTTGCTTAATAATGATGTAATCCAGAATCAACAGTCGAATGTCCAGCTTACTCCATGTAATTTGGTGAATTGGCTTATGCTGTAATGAGTGTTCTCAATCTGTAATGCGAACTCGTCAAATAAATCCTTCAATAGTCTACCATTTTCAGTGACAACTTGCTCCCCATGCCTACCTACTACTGCACTGTTAACCCTTTAGCTGACTCAAGCATTAAATTCTACAGCCCCGGTGAACTCATCCTTTTTTATGGCTTTTTCTTCAGCAGATCTGAGCATCCATTCAAATTTACCCCTGAATAAAAGGGCTTGCGATTGTTGGGTGAATACACTCCAAATGATAGCTATAAACTGTAATTTTCTATTTTTTAAGTTCTATAGAATGCCTAAAAAATGCTTGAAAAGGAAAAAATTTAGGAAATCATTCTCTACTCTTCTAGATCAATGATTGACGGTCATACCTTTCATGATCAATGTTCTCTCAGGTTTGATATTAAATTTCCTCTTTTACTCATTCATATCCATTTTTAATGAAATGTGAGAAATCTTCTTAGATTACTTAGCTCCTAGGCGGTAAGCATTTTGGTACTGTTTTATTACTAAAATATCCCTTAAAAATATTCATACTCCTAAAACCAGATGTGATTAAAGAAGATATGTAGAAATATTCTCTTAATATATGTATTTGTAGAGGTAAATCTTTAAAAGTAAATAGTTAAATGTACATAGATTTCTAATCTAAGAATAATATTATAATATACATGTTATTTTTCATAACACTATTTTATGCATAAAAATGTATACAACTCATAGAGAGTTCTTCTAAAATGGCTTCAAATTGTGCTGGTATAACATATAATTACTCTTAAATTTCATTTAATAGCTATAATGAGCAAACAAGCTTACATGAATAAGGAAGAAAACCATATCTAAATTTAGTATACATTTACCCAAAATGGTTTACAATTATATTTTAGATATGAAACTACATTTAAAAAAGGTAGCAGAGCTGACTCCCATAAACTGCCATGGGAGCTGATAAAAAGCTCCCACTAATCAAGGTTTTTTAAAATATTTTTACATTTACAACAAAATAAAAGTAAAACATTTATGCATAAAAACAAATAATAATGCGAAAATTGTCGAAGTACATGCATCCATTTCGAATTCGTAACATAGAACTTACTTTAAAAAGAGTTTTGAGAAATTCTGCTGAACCTTTAATGTCGCATTCTGAAATATGCCCAAATCCACCAAGAACACCATTGACAGTGGGTGAAACTTGCGACCAGTAATTTTTGGCTTTATCATAAAATTGTCTTTCGTCTGCCATTATGGTCTTACAATCAAATCCTGCTTCCATAACTACTGTATTCACCTAAACATCAAACTGTTAAACCCGGCAAAAGCATGGGGGGGAAGGTAGCATGCTAGACATTTTAACTACGACAGCTGTTTTTGTTAACTCTTGTTTTAACCATATTTAGCTTAACATCTTTTACTACACAGCTGTGACTTAACTTAATTGATTCAACCTTTACCAATAAATAAATATTTTATTTAACTATTTCATAATTTTAATATGCCTGATAAGACACTAATTAAATATTAAAAGGCGGATAAAGATTCCTATGAATGCCATTGACTTAAAATTCGCGCTAATGGGTCAACTGCTGCTTATGCGATATTGGTCCGGATTTCTAAGCTCAAGAAAATTCATATAATCCATTAAATATTAAAATAAAGTTGTTGTTCAATTTTTCAATGTATTTTCTGTAGGTTTCTGTCATTCTATTCTACGTATTCTTGCGTGTATAAATCATGATTTCTGCAACCTAATCATAGCCATATTTAAATTATTTTTAGTATTATTATACCGAATTTCTAATCTTTGCGAAATAAATTGTGAATAAATTAGTACAAAACTACCTATATTTTCCACGCAAATATAAGTTGAATATTCTGACGTAATATGGAGGTACATGAGATTCATGCTGGAGGTTACACTTGATGTCTATTTCAATTTTTGTTTATTAGTATACCAATTTGTTTTACGGCCTAGGATAGGTAATTTCCTGTTTATCATTGCTTACTTAACTGGATGGTTGCTAACGATTCTTTAAATCCTTTCTCTCTGTCGTTCATTTATTTTGTTTAAATATACGTTTTTATATTATGTTTCATGTTCTAATTTTTAGATTAATATTCGTTAATTACTTGTTTGTATTTGAATTTATTTACTTTCTAGCTTCTCTTTTATCAAAAATGACCAATTTGGGGTTGCCTTCAAATAAATCATTGCAAACTATGTAAGTTAAAGTACCTTCTCTATAATCTATTGCTGTTTTTTCTTGAAAATTCTTGTTCAATTCCTCTTTTGATCCAGCGAATTTCCAATAAATGGTGGAGATCTGAGCGCAGCTGTTAATGCAGAAAATGTAGATTTGGTACCAAGCCCTGGGGATCACAAAAATGGTAGTTCAAAAGTTAAATTGAGTAATATTGTTGATTACTCATGGGAAGAAAAATTGTATAATGGCCAGCTACTTGCAGTGCACATGGGAGGCAATTATATTGCTTACAGCATTAAAGGTGCTTTTTAGATGCACTACTAATCAGTATTTTTTTTTTTTTTTTTTTTCTAATTTGTTATTAACAAAATTTATAGGCTCCACCTATGCAGTAAGAGTAGTTAATAGAGATAATGGAAAAAGGGCACTTATTAAAGGATTTGGTGCTATGGTTGAAGATCTGTCCTTTGCTTTCATCCCAAGTCAGATAACATTAGCCTGTGTTGATGAAACAGGCTCTGTTTATATCCATAACATTTTTGAAGATTCAAAAGATATCGCTGCAAGTCTATATTTGCACATTATTCAGGTATTTAATTAAAATTTTAACTATTTGCCTAAGGATATATATTTTTTCTATATGCACAAATATAATATATACTCACACACACATACAAGAGAGAACAACTTAAGCTCTCTAATTACTATATTTTGTTGGTACTTTCAAAATATAGTAATTATTTAGTATCAATTTCATTTAATGTATATTTATAGGAGTAATTATCTATCCTTAACAGCTCTGATAATTTATTGAAGCATAAATTAGCATATTTTGATCTGCTGCAATAAATTCTATTGATTTTTATACTACTTTTGAATAAATTTATTGTTTGTCTGAGTTATTGATAAAACTGAATTAAAACTTATTTTTGTTTATTATTTTGAGCAAGCTATGTTGTTAATTGATGTAGTCTTATTGGTTTAGTTTTTTCTTGCAATTCTGAGCTAGTATCTATTTTTCCAACAAGACCATTATATTTTCATGTTTTACTTTCCTTCAATCCAACTGATGCTAAAGAGGAATACAACATCTTAATTTTAAGTGCCTTTAATGATGATTAATTTTTCTCTGTGATTATTACATTACTAGGGGAATAGAATCATTCTCAAATTTAATGAATGTAAGAAGTATTGGGTGCATATCTGTGTAGAGATAGTTTCTTTTTGTTGAGCTGTGAGTTGCAGGAAGCCCATGTGAGACACAACCAAACACATTGGGATTATGACAATTTATGTAGGTAGCCTCTTATCTATAAGTTTTCATAGACTTTTATTAGGAAAACAAATATAAGAGGCTACCAACATGAATTGCCAAAAAGCTATTGTGTGGTTTTGTGCCTCATCTAGGCTTCACACAACTCACAGCTTAACAAAGAGAACTCTGTCAACATAATAAAGTAATCTGAATCCTTTCTAGAAGCAGAATATTAGCCACAAAAAAGCAAGATATTTAGATGAAATAGCAAATAATAATGATGAAGATCAAATAGGCATCTTTATTCTCTAAAGAATATCTAAATCTTTAGATTAAGTGTTTTTTTTTTTTTGTTTTTTATGCCCACATTCTGATTCATTTGTCTTATTCCACTTTTGGAGCTGTATAAGAATTTTACTTCTAAGATCATCTGCTCCTTTTTCTCTTTTTCAAATTTGAGCTTTCATGAACACAAACTTAATTATGTTCTCAATATTCCTCATAGATTCTCTTATTTTACTTATTAGTTAAATCAGATGCTGTTATTGCTAGCAGTTCAACTTTACTCAAGCTATTATGTTTTGTTCTCATGACCCATTGTCTTTTACTTTAGCTCAGATTAAGGTCTATTTACACAGAGTAGTACGATAACATCATGACACCTATGTGTAATCCAATAACCCAAGATCTATCAGTGCCTAAATTCAGGTTTGATTGGTATCAGTCAGTATTTTCTACAGCAGGTTAGAAGATGGAAAATATTGATATTCAGATGATTTATAGATGATTGTTTTAAAGGAGGAGGGGAACAAGTGAGAAAGCAAAAGTGAGTCCATCAAGCTTATAAAAAAAAAAACAAGAACAGAACAAAAATTTGTTACTCTTTCTGTGAAACTGTTGGATGGTTAAATTTTAATTATACTTAAGAATATCAGAAAATGAATTTAACTTTCTTTTGAGCTAACTGGAATTCAGCCTGAAAAAACAGGATCCCTCACTCGTCATAAATGAGAAAGATATTTGCTTCTATCTTTGTAAATTTTATAAATATCTATGCAAAAAATTACTTAACCAGATATACACAAAAATTGATTAAGTATTTTCTGTAGAAAAAAATCATTCAATTAATTTAAGAAATATTTAATTATTACTAGTAGAAAATTTGTTAGGGTTCATTTAAGGTTGATCCAAAAATATACTATTTTAAAAAGTGTATGTTTTTATTATCTGCCAGTGTTTCAGCTTACATTGTAAGCCATCTTTAGGGCTGCTAAAACACAGTGTCATAAGAAAAACGAAACATTAACTATATGATTTGCATTATTATTATATAAAATTGACATAACTAAAAGTAATGTTATATGAAATGCTTAGGAAAAAAATAACAAAATTTGTAGAAAGTTCACCATAGCTAACTATCATGAATGCAAAAGGGAACACGTCAGCTGGATCAAATGTTTGTGACTGAGAGGTAAGGTTAGGAAATTAGGAAGAGTTAAAATGGACAAGTAAAGGGTGGGGAATATGAGGTGATAGGTACAATGGGAGAGTGGCTTGCATCAAAGAAGGCAATACAGAGAAAAACCATCATACAAAAACCCGATTTTCTATAAAATCAACTCCTGAAAATAATGTCAAACAAAAATCTATAATGCCCTTAATTAGTATAAACAAGTCATTCACGAAGAATACCCATTTGACTTAGATAAGATTGCCATTCTTTCCACTGAGCCTTATGAACACTAACGCCTATTATCTGAAATTGAACATATAAACTCAATCCAGTTAATAACAGAATTGACATTGAACAAATTTCTTTAACTTACTCTAACATTTTCAACTTTTTGAAAAAATATCAGCCTTCCTCATAAATTTACCTGACTACTTGTCTCCTAAATCCTTAGACTAATTATCTCTGTATTTTTCCCGGTAATTCCCCCTTTGATGAAGGCCGCTCTCCCTTTGTACCTTTTGCTTCACATTCCCCACCCTTCACTTGCTCATCTTATGTTTTCCTAATTTCCTATCGTTACCTCTCAGTCATGCAGGTTTGTTCCAGGTGACAACACGTCCCCTCTAGTCTTTATGATCGGTAGGTGTGGTGAACTTTCTATGTATTCTGTTATTGTTTTCCTAGGTATTGTATATCACATTAATTTCATTTACATAAATTTTATGTAATAATAATGTAAAACATATAGGTTTTTTTTCATGACATTGTATTTAAACTGCCCTGAAGATGGCTTACAATGTAAGCCAAAATGTCGGCAGATAATAGAAAATACCCTTTTTTTAAATTGTATTTTTTTTAATCAACCTTTACCGAACCCCAACAAATTCTCTACTAATAATCTCCACGGTCAAAAACTCTCCATTTGAATTTAATTATTACTTTTTTTTGCATTTACTCTTCTATTTTATTACAGATATTATTCTTAATAACTGGATCCATACAATTGTAGTTGCACATATCATATAGCACAAGGTAATTATGTAGTAATTCTCTAAGTTTTTCGCTGTTTATTTTTATTAACTTTGAAAACTAATGTCAAAAAGTAACTTCCAATTAAGGCAGTGGCACAACAGTAAAATGTGATAAATATCAGTGGGAAGAAAGCTGTCTAACACTGCATAAAGACAGCTGGAGCACTGACTGCTCAATCTCTGCCAATTGCTGAATGAGCATGAACTAGCCCAGGCAATTTCCTAGAAAAATATTTTCTTGCTTACTTGTTGAAGTATGCGCCTGCCTGTTACAAAATGGTCAAGTCACTGCTGAGTGTAAAATGACCCTAAATTGACAGCAGTATGGAGTCTACAGAAGACTGATAACATATATGTAATTATGAAATTAGTTATCTATAATTTTATTATAAAACTAATTATCTATTAACTAAAATAAAACTAAACTACAAAGAATATTTATCTTACATAATTAATTGAATTGAAAGTAGGGAAAAACCTCATTTGTAGTAAGGGAAGGACAGTTATTGAGAGATAGTCTACTTGCTTGGCACATGGTTGGCATCAACCTGTCTTGGACTATAGAAGTACTGTAGACAATATCTGCTAACCTATGTTCAATATTTATATGGATCAAACAGCTATTCATGCAATAAGTCTGTTAACATTTACCTAAATGGTAACCCAAATTACCTCAAAAATGCAGTAACCATCTGAGTTATTATGAAGTAGAAACAAATTAATCTCTTAAGAGAGTACCAGTACACTCTGATGTTAAAAGGTCAAGGTTCAATTATGGAATTTTAGTATGCATTATATCATATAATTGACTATTAATGTGATTTATTTCATTATGTTTTATATCTACCTAATTATCTTAGATACTCTTCTAACCTATTATGAAGCTGTCATGTTACTCTTCAGCATAAGTCCTTTGATGACTTACTTTGAAAGGCAAAGTTTATGTATTCTCTGATGGACTCCATCTAAAATTATCTGAATCCAACAAATATTGCGTATTTAATTACAATAATAAATTAATTTCGTTTTATGGTAATTAAACTTTCCTCAGTTATACTTATTTTACTATTTTGTTTCAGATTGGAGAAGTTTCAGCTCCTAGAAGAGTATTCTGGTGTCCATTCATTCCAGAAGACACAGATGATGATCCGTATAGTGATGAAACTGCATTACTTTTGGCTGTTACAAGGGATAGCAAGGTATTTTTTTTCCTTGTGACTCTTTGGGGTTAATTTACTCTCTTGCTAATAATTAATTGAGTTACGCTTAAACGTCTCAGAAGTAAAATTACAGGCCTTAAATAATTTGTAAATCTATTTCATTATATTTAATCAAGAGCCCAAATTTATTTATTTCTATCTCTTATGTGGTTAGTTCTAGCTCTTGTATACTGAGCTTTCATATGGAAGTTACTTAATTTTCTAAAAAAAATTTAAAGATTCTTTGTGGCAAAATATATATAATTAAAATCGACAATATTTTCAGTTTGTATCATCTAAAAAGTTTTAAATTTTTAAGGACTAGGGATGGAAGTTTTTAAGTGTTAAATTTTGAGTTTTTAAGTAAACTCAAAAGCTTAATGGTGCAGCCTTTACTTTTATTAATCCTAAATTTATACATTTTTCTTTTTAAAGAATATTTATGTATAACTATATTATTTGCCAGATTGAAATATGGAATGTAGCAAGTGCAGGCAATGATGGAGCCGGTCCTGTTCGAGCTGACATGAGTGCCGGTTCTTGTATTCAAATAGCTGCACATGATTCAGCAATTGTTGCTGCTGCATTTTCACCTGATGGAACTGCTATCGCCACAGCATCAATAGATGGAGAATGCAAGTTCTTTCAGGTAATAATGATTACTTCATCTCTTTTTTAATCATCGATTATTTTGTGGTCTTGTTTTATTTTAAAGTTTTAGAAAATCCCATAAAATTGTATTTTTCCAAGGGAAAAAAATTAAATATCTTCACACAAATTTTGAGAATTTACTCAATGCCAAGAAACTGTTCTTATAATGTAAATTTAAGTATGAGGAAGGCTGAAAGAACTGTATGACAAAAAGTTTTATATATCTATTACTATTACAGAAATTAGACCTTGATTTCTTAAAAAATAAACTATTAAAATCTACATGGAAAATCAAATCCATGATGAAATCCTCTTCTCTACTCAATATGTTCTGTTTTATTTTTTACTTTTTTAGTGGAATCCCTTTTGGTTTTTCCTTTTATGTGAACAAAATTGAACTGTGAGAAGTGAGCTTACCTGAGATGATAAATGATCTGGATAGCTCACATTTTACATTAATAAATAGAACTCAGAACATAATAATTGATGTATAAATTAAATATTTTTCAGATTCACAGCAACATTTGATGGATGTGGAAAGTTTCTCTATTATTCCATTTACAAAAAAAAAAAAAAAAANCAGTCTATCGGTCGGTTAGTAGTCAGTTGGTCAGTCATTCAACACTCTACAGGCCATAGTTTTCAGTATTGTAGTGAAATGGAGCTAAGATTTTTTTTTTTTTTTTTAATTCCCATTATAACTCCACTTTTAAAGAAATTTTTCAAAAATTGTATCATATTACTAATATAAGTTACTTAGTTTTCTTTCTGATAATAATCTGCTTTGAGAGAAAAGTAATTAAATCTACATGTTACAGTTAGTGTCATTAATAGTGATAGCTTTTTATAACCTGTATATAGCTCTCTCAGGGATTATGAAAGAAAGAAAGAAAAAATTGTTATTATTCTTCTATTTGTTCATTGAGAATAATAGATATTTTTTATTAGGTTTATTTACAGAGTGAAAGTGAACCTACTTGCTTGCATCGATGGAAGCCACATGGTGGAAAACCTGTAACATCATTATTTTTTCTAGATGATCACAAGTGTCGAAATCCTGAGTGAGTTTTTATCATTTAAAAATTAGATATCTTAGTTTAATTCATAAATAAATTTGAATGCATTAGCTTTTAAAAGAACAAAAATATTTTCAGAATTAAATATAGATTTTAATTATAATTAAATAAATTGTGTAAGGAAGAACACGTAATCTTTAGCTTAAGTACTAATATAATAATACTAATATAACTAATATAAGATACTTAATAGCTTAATAAATTATTGTGATTGTTGGAAGTTTAGTTCAATGTAAATCCAATAAAGTTAAAAATTATATTCAATAGGTTTAGTTGCCTTTTAGACTCCTTGTATGTCCTCTTCGCATTTATGACTCCTGATAGAGGAACTCCAGTGTCTTTGATAGCACAAAGTTTTTTAAATGTTTCATTAGACCATTTTTCATCCCACTTATTTATAATGATAATGAGAGACTACAAATCTTTATAGATGACAATATCTAGTGGTGTTACGGAATTACATATATTGTCATTCCGTATAACTACTTTAGCTTCAACATCTGCCTTTTCATTTCCACTTATTCCTCAATAGCTAGATATTCATATAAATTTAAACTTGTATTCCTTCTCAGTGTAAATTTGTAATGTTGTACATAGTATTGTTTATGACTAGATGGCTGAATAAGTTTTCAAACTGACTATGGATGATGAGTGAGTACAGATTAGTAGATTGTGTCGTTGTGGTAATACCATGTTTAGTGCTTTACATATTGCTGTTAGTTTTGAGGTGTGTGTACTGGCCATTGTAAATCGATAGACTCCGTATGTACATACAACTGTACCGGATTGCATGTTTTGTGGAACATTTCAAAACTTTGTGTTTCATATATTTGTTTAGGGTTAAGTCAATTCAGAGGCTAACTAGCATCCAAGATTCTACTACTGAATCTTGAAAAAGCAGTGGAATTGGTAGTTTGAGGTTAAGAAAGGTAAAGTTTTGGAGCATATAATTGACTACTGAAGAATGAGAATCTTAGTTCTATATGTGTGAGAGGGGATTAGGGAAAGGAGTTTTAAAATAATAGATGGCTTTGTTTGGCAGATACTTTGTTATAATACCTAAGAGACAATAGTTTTCTCCTGAGCTCAAGTGACATTTCTCCGGCTTCAATTTTAAGGCTATCTATTGGGCCCTATCTGAATGCACCTGTAGCGATTCATTGGGCACTATGTTGTTCTGAGTTCAGCATGAGAAGGTTCTTGTCACTGACAGAGATATAATCGATTATAGATCCTATTAAAGATTGATAGAAGGGCGCATAGTGGTTCTAATCACTCCCCATGTTGTATTCCACATGCTTTTCAGCATAACTAAATGCATTTTGTTTTGATTTTTTAAAATATTGTTTGCCCAATAAAATAGCCTCCTATCAAAGGTAAGTCCTAAATAACATACTGTATCTGAATATTTGATGGTATTGTTATTTATACAAACATTTTCTGATATTATCTGATGCGAAGGGTGTTGGCAAAAAGATCATAAGTAGATTTCAGAACTGAAATCAATGATTTTGGAGCCATTCATTAATGGTATTTGTATTATAAATAATTTATGTGACTACTTTGCCTGTGGTGTTGATCAGAAAACATCCTATAAGTGGATGGGAAATGAAGTTTGTCAGAGTTAGTTACCCCATCTCATCACAAATCATCGAATCTTCTAAAAAAATTTTTAAAAATTTTGCATATTGCCATTTATACCCATTTTTATAAGAGCTTCAATTATATGTTTGTACCGTGAAAGTCATGCATTAAATCTGAAAATTCAGTGAGGAGTTTATGCCTTCTGCCTTTAAAACTGCAGATTCTAGTTGCACTAAATTAATGGGAACTTTCCTAGGCACCCTTTGCTTTTGGGATTGTCTTTTCTTCAGCTGCTATGATTTTATTTTTCATTTTATTAAAAATAAAATTTACATAATTTCTTATGTCAATGCATGATAGGTCTGCTAGCTGTTGATAAAAATTCCAATTAGCATCATTTAGCTCCCTTGGTAACAATTTTGAATACAGGGGGAAACATAGAGAAGTAGAACTGATGGGTAAGTGAACCATCCCTATTGTATGTATCAGCAAGGGCTTTCCAAACTACTCTGGGTGCTAATGATGTACTTCATTAAAAGAGGTCTATTGGAACAGAAATGTGATGGGGAAGTCATTTTGTATAACTATCAAATGATGATTAAGAAGATTTTTGATAATGTTGGTCTACGAATTACTACCTCAGATTGGGTTGTTGGAATTAAAATCCCCCACGAGTAAAAATGTGGATGACAATGGTAAAATTAAGTTATGCATTTTTCTATTATAAATGGAAAACAAATAGTTTATATGAGTGAACAAATAGTGAGGAGGGAGTGTAAGGGGGTGGTACAGCTTGCCATCCTGGACCAACATCTTGGTGGATCATGATGAATACTCCACGACCTGTTACTTGACCCCCAGTATAATCTTTTTTTTAACTGTATTTATTATATTTAAAGGAATTCATATAATGCTTTTATTGGGAACTTAGTAACAAAACTGAACCTTTTAACCTCAACATGTGTATAATAATATTATTACTATAATTTATATGTACAACAGTATTAAATTGGTGTAATTGGAAATTATTGGTTGATTTGAGTTGTGTTTTTTGAAAGCAGGTAATTTGATTTCCTGTATCACTTATTAGTACCTCTAAATCAGACTTATGTTACAAAATGCTGTTGATATTCCATTCTGCACTAAATGTTTAAAGTGAAAATATCATACAGACAGACAAGCCAGTAATATACATTTTTTTTTTTTTTTAAAGAAGGTTGGGATGTACTGGTATTTGATTTTATGGATGCGGAAGAGCAAGTCTTTTTTTAATGTAGGAGGGAGACGTGATTTGAAGAGCAAGATATTTGCATCCGTACCAGATACAGTAGGGGAAGTGGGCTTCTGCCTTGGGACTATTAGGGCACCTCCACTAGAAAACAGGGATGGGGAGAGGCACGACGGCGTGATGTTGGGGGTAGCTTAAGGATATGAGGGAGATAGGCTCGTGCTGGTAGCAAGAAGCTAGCTTTTATCACTCAAGGGATTTATAGCCTGCTTAGTTATAGGTTCTGTTTCAGTGAAGATGATATGTGTTTTCTGTAAAATGAAGTGTGCTGTAATGTTATTGCTATTATTGATGTTTGAGGTAAATATATTTTCACTTACTTTCTGTAAGACTAAATGAAGATAGAGTTTCAAAATGAAGTTTTTCTTACAATGCTATACATTACTTTCTTAGTTACCTTGATTTTTTTTTTTTTAATTTGTTTTTCTCTAATGTAGAATAAACACTGGGGATGTAGTGGCTCATGTTTGTTCTTCATTACAATTAATACAAATTTATTACAATTTATGTCAGTAAGACCAGTTTTTGAGCATTTTTTACAGTTTAATGAAGTGATACTACAGGTACCTGTGATATGTCTAAACTTATAACAGTTAAAACACCGCAGCGATGCTAGTATGTAAGGATTGACATTAAGTTTTAGATATCCAGCTTTAATAAATGAAGATAAGTAGCATGTATAAAAAGTAAGAATAAATCTAAGTAGTATTTTTTTTTTTAATAAATTTATTTATTACGTTCTATTACTTAACATCTTGTCATTTGATGATATGATAAAATATAAATAAAATAAAATAAAAAATAATAAAATTAACAATAATAAATAAATGGTCATCACTGTACAGAGGGAAGGGGTTCATCGACTCCATTCCTAGCTCTAGGTAGTAGGGCGTCTTATCTTATTAATTATTTGTTTCACTTCAACAATTTTTTGTGATTGTAACTGTGACAATATTTCAATTTTTGAATCACTCAGTAATTCAGTTGAGCATATTAAACCTTCACAACTGTTTAATCTTTGATGTGATTTAGATTTTACTGGGATTTCATAAAATTATTTTAAATTGAGTAATTTTGATGATTATCATTCAATTAAATTGCTTCCATCCCTAAGTTTTTTTTTATTTATATTGACTACTTCATTGGCACAAGCCATGATAGCCTTATTTGTAATGAAAGGTGAGACTTTTTAGGTCTCCCTCTCCTTATTTTGTAAAAGTGACAAATCCTATTTTCTTTCCAACAGATTTATTGAATATGAAAGACTTTCATAATTTCACTTTCACAAATTTTTTGTTTTTTTCTTCTTGGAGCTTGAAGTTTCCCTGATGGGACCCTCCAATCCAAATTTGGAAAGGTATACTCTACCCAAATTAAAATAAAATGAAAACCAAGTAAAATAGAATGAAATAGAAATAAAAAAATAAGAAATGATCTTACGTCATTGAACATAAAGAGCACACCTGTGTGATTAGGCAAAGGAGCTCCTGCAGAATTATCCTTCCAGTAACAAAGGATCAAGCCTTACCTCAGTCTAGTCATACCTCAGCCATTAACTTTATGCCAAATTAGAGGGAAGGTACTTCTCAACTTTTTTAGACTTAATCATACTAGTGTTTCTATCTTTCTTTCTCAAAAGTCAGTTTGTCCACTAATACATTGATGTTAAATAATTAATCTGTGAATATTTGGACCATTTATTTCTTTGGGTGAATTTTCTCCAAACTTGTGAACTACATTTCCTTCTAAATCATTCTCATTTTTGTATTTATTAGGTATCCCAATTTATTATTGTTAACATTAGGTTTATATCCTAAATAATTGGTTTCCCTTGAATATACTGCTTCATACCTTGTTAAGCACTTAATGGAATTATGACTACATCAGTACTTGTCTTACATTCCCTAATATTTTTATTGTAAAAAATTATTCTTTATTTTTCATCTTGTACTTTTTGATACAAGACTACTTTTTTACCCAAACAAGAATGTTTCCTCCTACAAAGATCTCTTCTAGATTTTAGTTCCCTGTTGCTTTGTGTACCTCACTGTTCCTTTTGCAAACAACGGAAGGAATTTGTCATGAAATAAAATTTTAATTATAATTTTAAAATATTAACGTCAATCATTTTTACCAGCACTATCAATAGCTGTAGCATTGTTTGCTACCTCATCTAACAATGATATGATTCTATGTACCCTATTTGAACCCATTGTATTTGATTGTTGAAAAGACTTGATTTGCTTTGACATTGTATCCATCATTGTTAGCCTGAAAAAAATTGAATGGTAACTTGTCTAGAAGAAATTTAGTAATAACAAGTTAAAAGGCATTTACTAATTTTCAAAAGATTAAGAATTCATGTATACCAAGAATATATTTCGAAAAAAAAATTAATGTGCTAATTGGTGGTCAGCATTGTGTTTTAGCAAACAGTGAACTTTGATTGAAACCTAATTTTTTGCTGTTTTTGTAACTACGTGAAAGGGACGAGGCAGGCCTAGAAGATTCTAATAAGGATTTCTAAGTAACTCCACTTCCCTTCTCAGACAAAAAGAAGCAGGTGTCATCCTCCAATTGGCCCCTTTCCATACAGATCTGGTCCTCATGCCACCTACATCCCAATATCCTACTTTGCCTTGCCCTTCTCTGTTTCTCTTTATTTTCCTAGGGTTATGTTCTTATAATAGTCACCATTAAGAGGTTAACCAAAGTGTAGTCTATCTTCAAAAAGAAAATAATGACCTTCAGTTATTGTTATTCAATAATAATGAAATTCAGATGTGTATCACAGATAACTCTTGTGATGCATACAGGGTTACAGGAAAAGTCGTGCTAGATCCCTTAAGGGCGTGGAGTACCCATCATTTCTGACTTATTTCACTATGAAACACCCTAGCCTAAACTTAGCCCTTTTTGAGATATTCGACTTTTATTTTTCTTATTGAAAATTGCTTATTTTTAGTCTACTAAATTCAATTTTGTTTATTTTGTGCGTATTATTGTTATTATTATTGCATGTTTACATATGTAATATCTTATATTTCTTAACTTTCACTTGACTAATACGGCCTATTCAATTAACTTATGCACTATTTTAATGATATGTGTGTATATATACCATTTTACAACTCTAGTGCATTCAACATATCTGATTCACATCGAACCATCAAAAACAAATTAGTTGAACAATTTATTTGCTCAAAACCCACGACCAGATCAGTCACCTGCATTAATCTTTGAACATACCCATCATTCCCGACTTTTCACCTTGTGAATTAGCCATTGCCATGCACTTCCTGCAGCAATAATTCACTATTTATTATTTTTTTTATTCTGGCCTTTTTTTTAAAATACTCACTGGATCATCAACTTCCCCTTATTTTTCTTTTAAACTCAGTAAAGTAATGAAATTTCATTAATTTTAATTTAATTAATTTAATTTTATTAATTGCTAGTATATGCTCTTTTCTATTTATTTTCCTATACATTTTAACCATACAATTTTCTATTTTATCTGTTTAACAAAGATTTCTCATTATTAAATAATTCATGAGAGGGAACAGAATAAAAAAAATCTATCTTCTGTTCCCTCTCATGAATTATTTATAATTTACGTGGGATAAAAAACCACAACCAAAATAAAATATTTAAAAATTTCTCATTATTGATCTTCTGCTTAATTTATTTGTATTATTCCTCCAGTATTCATTAAATTGTATTATCAAAATATATTTGAGTATGTCTCCCATTGGAGTACAAATAAGATTGTGAATTACAGATATCTGTTTTAATTATAATTTTTAGCATTATTTATAAGTGGGTTTTTTATTTATTTTAGACTACAAATTTCTATATTAATTTGTTTACCATTTCCCTGTTATCCTTTTACATTTACGTTTTCCTAAGTAAAAAGCAGGTATACACAATTTTTGGATGTGTATGTTGACGAGGATTGGATCTTATATGTTAAGTGGGTGTTGACACGAGAACATGTTGCCAGTTTTCTAATTGGACAGGATAAGCATCTGCTTCTGCTACAAGACCAAGTACCTTTTTTTTGGTGAAATTGTGAGGGTTTTGGAAAACAGTTTTTTTTTTTTTTTTCGTATAACTTGGAGGTTGGGGGCTTTCCTGTATGTAATGCCAGGTTTCTGTGGTTGTATGGAGCTGGTGGATGGATTGTTCTGAATAATAGGGAGGGCTTCATCTATCTTGGTCTTAATACCTTCTATCCCTGGGAAATATTCAGTAACCAGGTTAGGAGTTTGGGTATTAAGAGACTTAGGTTTAGGATGGAAGGTTCGGTTTGCAGGTAGGATTTTTCTATTGAGGAGTTAGGGTGGATAATCCCTTTGAAGAAAAGATTCTTTTATGGATCCTAAGTAATTCTCTTACTTAGTATCCATAAACTCTCTCTAAGAGTAAGGTAAGGACCCCTTAGTGTGTGGAGGGTGGCAGCTGGAATAATGTAAATAATGCTGTTTGTTAGAGGGCTTGATGTGAACACCAGTGACGAAGTGGTTGTCTACTAGTTTTATATCAACATCCAAAAAAGTGGCTTCGTCTTTAGATATATTCCTTGTGAACTTTAAAGAAAATGCCTTAATAAGGTCCTCTAGGAATGAGGATAGGGATCCCTATCCGTGGGTCCAAATCATAAAAATATCTTCCAGATATCTTTTCCAGACATGGGGTTGCAAAGGGCGGGGGCCCAGGAACATTTTTTCACGTTGGCCCATGTATAAACTGGCATAAGGAAGGGCTATTTTACTACCCATCCCTGTACCTCCAATTTGTAAATAGGTATCACCATTAAAGGTGGAGGCATTTTTGGTCAAGACTAGTTTTGCAAGACCAATTAGAAACTCAGTGGAGGGGGCACTGAGTGGGGGCCGCTGGTCAAGAAAATATCTGAGGGACTCAAGACCTTCGAGGGTGGAAATCAATGTGTATAACGAAGGGACATCTATGGTAATTAATAAAATTGACTTTGAGGGGGGCAAGGACAAATCATTCAAAATTTCTATAAAAAAAATGAAAGGTGTCTTTAATATATGAAGTAAGGGCTGAGGATAGTGTTTGCAGGTGATATTCAACAAAGGAAGAAATTCTTTCTCCTGGAGATCATATACCTGTACAATCGGTCTCACGGGATTTCCAGGCTTATGTATTTTTGGTAATAAGTGTAAATGGGAAATTACAGATCGGGGAGGACAGAGTTCAGAGGGATGCCCCTGTCGGTATTATATGTGTGTATATATATATTTTTTTTTTTTTTTTTTTTTTAACTTTTATTTGACATTTCATACAATCTTCCAGCCCCAATTTTGATTGATAATAGACTCAACATTTCACTTAACATTTAAAATCAGTATGTCAAATTTCACTTAAAAAAACAGCTAATTACAGCTTCTAGATTATAAAATTAAACTTTACAGTTCAGGCCAATTCCCTATCCTGATTGTTCAATTACTCTGATAAATATTTACATTACATTATATTATTTTAACCCCTAAAATATTTAGTTAACTGCATTTCTTTGGGATTCGAGATTGCTCAAATCAATTCAATTGCTATAGTAATGGAAAAATGTACTTATTCAGATCTTTATAGGCTACTCATTCACCTAAGAATGTTCTACAGTTATTCAAAATTAGACCCTGTTTTTCTAACCTTCTTTTTCTTTTCCGTTGTACCTTTCAGCATGGAGGTTTTTTTTTTTTTTTTTTTTTAACCTTTAATTTTAAATAATAAATTCAGAAAGGAGGGTAATTAATTTAATTATGTGTGTGAATGTGTTAAATAACATTCTTCTTAATATTTCAACATAAATTAATTTTCAAAAATATGGAGGCCAGCTAATTCTTATCTTCTTTTTTTTTAGAACGAAATTTTGGAAGTATGCTGTTACTGGAACTGATGACAACACTGAATTAAAATTATGGACTTGTGAAACATGGCAGCCTCTGCAAACTATAAGATTTCGTCCAAAGAATTCCAAAAAACCTTGCAAATTAAGGCCATCTGTTGATCTTTCTTCTGGATTCATTTTCATATCTGATATGCATCGAAAGGTATATTGTTATAATTTGTATCATTTATAAATTTGTAAACAATCTGATTAACCACAAGTTCAGCCAAGTTGAATATAAAAAAAAAGGGAATTAAATTTTTTTAAATCCATGTATTATTGTTAACTTTAATGATTTTAATTTAATGGATGAACAAGGACTTGTTAGTAAGCAGAAGGAAAACTCTAGTTTCAGAGACTCGAGTATATGGAGTTTTAAATTGCTAAAATCTGTAAAAAGGATTTAAAAAGAGGAGAGAGAGAGAGGTTTATCTCTTAAGTCAGATTTCAGATACAGCCATAAGGAAGTAGTAGTAGGTAGAAGTATTGGAGGAATTTAAGATGGTGTGCTTTTTATTTTTATTCCAACTCTTCAATGAATTAATGAGGAATTATACGAGGTTGGGTAATTAAGTTGAAGTTAAGTCAGCCTCTGAAAGCTAATTGAGCTAGTCTCCTTGAGGTGATTTATTTCAATCCAAAAGGAAAACTGCTTGTAACTTCTATCCTTTATGGCTATTAGCTTTGATCTTTTAATAGTTTTTGACTAATATTGTTTATTTCTTTGACTCATTGAAGGAAGAGCTAGTCTCAATTTATTTAGTCAGAGAGTAAAAATGCTTGTGAGTGGGGCTAAGGCATTTATTTTTACATTTTATGAAGTGTTTAATTGTCATCATCTACTTGCAAATTTTACATTTTTTTTTTTTTTTTTTTTTTTTTTGAGGTTCCTTATTGAAAATAAAATCATCTAAGTATTTTTCTTTATTCATATTTTCTTTATTATTAGCTTATTCATTTACACTGTTTTTTATTTTATTTTCATTGATCTTAATTTGTTTACCATTTCAGATGTTATATATATTTGAACTAAATAAAGGCAGTGAAGATACCATACCTTATATTCGAACTGTTACAGAATTTATGTTTCCGTGTGCTATTCTGAGTTTTGCCATTGTTGATGCAGCATCTCAAAGCATCAAAGCAAATCCCATATTTGGTGTCGAAGATTTAACCAATGGTTTGTGTTTATTCCTTTATTTGTTTAACACTATTTCATTGTTGGTTTGGTGTGCTGCAAACCACCAAATATGTTTTACAAGTAGCTTGTCTATTTTTAGAAATTGATTTCTTCATTATATTGATGCCATTTATTACTTATTCATGAATTCTAATGGAATGATTGTTATCATGACAGATTTTTTGAAATTTTTTCCATATTTCCTCCAATCTTATCTACTAGACATAAAAAATTATTATCTCTAAAAAATTTTACGTATAAATGTATTTGTCTATTATAACTTACTGCAGTTGCACTTTTTAATTTATCAACAAAATTTGAAATTTGTCATGTTTATTTTAAATGTAAGAATAAAAGCTGAGTTCATGAATAAGAAATATTAAACTAATATGAGTGGGAGTTTACCTGGCATATCTAGTTTAAGGAAATAAAATTTAAAAAAGAACTTTTTAAATTTCAACAATTATAATATGTGTTAGTCCAATTTTGATCATTAACTTTATATAAGAAGATATTTTCTGCTATTTGGTGAGGACTTTCTAATACTTAACTGAAAGATAATGTTAATATTTTTTAAACAATTAATGAGAGGGAACAGAAAATAAAAAACTATCCGTCCTCGCCAGGACGGATATCCTGGCGAGGACGGATAGTTTTTTATTTTCTGTTCCCTCTCATTAATTGTTTAAAAAATAATAATTTACGTGGGATTAAAAACCACAACAAAATAAAATATTTATGATAATGTTAATAGTTCATTCATTTCTTACTATTTATTATTCTATTGACTTTCAATGATTTTCTATAAATATTTATTTGCCAAATTATTTCTTAACAATGATAAATAATTTATTATANACCATCTGAGTTTTTTATGTATAATAAGGTGTAATTTAAAATAATTATTTAATGTTTTGGTATTTGTTATTGTTTTGAATATTTTAAAAGTGATAAATTATATGTTGGTGGAGTTTTATCCGAGAGGCATGATTTGTAAGGGATACATTCATATGTATAAATTTATTTTGCTTCATTAATCAATATCACTATATGAAAAGTTTCTTTTTCTCCTAGTTTATCACTATAGTATTTTTCTCAGTTTCTTGCCAATAATGTTTCTTTTAACGGGTGAATTTTTTATGATTTTATTTTAAAGTTCTTAGTTAGATTTAATTGGATTCTCTTGAATTGAAGGGGCAATTAATCAGCTCCTACAATTATACTTAGAGCTGGACTGAAAGTCATCAGTGGCTATTCTTATTCTGCTGTGGTGAATAGGGGTCGACATTCTTGTTAAGCAAGGACTAGCAGAATCATACTATATGTCCATAGTCCAATTTTTACCTGACCAATAACATTGTAAATTCTGAAAAAGCATTAAGATGCTGGTACTGTCGTATTAGGATAGTTAAATAGGAGTCTAACTCAAGTGGTAATGTTAAAAACCAGTGTGAAGGAATAAAGGCTTATTCTTCAAGCTGGAAAGGTCCAATCCTATTATGATAAAGGTGAGGATAGTTTAAAAAAAAAAAAAATTTAAACTAAATAATTCCTTTACTTACAAGAATTAATAAGTACAATTAACTCTATGTTGACATCCCCTAAATTGATTTTGAGATCACTTCCAAAGAGTTAGTTCTCAAAGGGGATCAAAAGTCTTATGTTAAATCAAATTAAAGAATTAAAGAAAAGGTAATGAGTAAGATCTTATAGATTTAGAGTAGTTAGAATGAGATGTAGAATTTACACTTACAAATGTTTATGGGAGAGGTGATCGTAGAATTGCCGCTGTGTGCCAAAGAATACTACTCGCCTCGGCTGACAACTCGTCAAGGGACCTCCTGTCTTGGAGGGGAGAACCCACTGGCTGGGAACAGTTTTGTTCAGCTTACCAGAGTAAGGTCTTTTTGTCCTTGAAGGGACAACCGATGGTCTCGTAGACAATATCCCATATGTCCCTAACATGTTGTTAATTCTAAATAAGGGCAGCCATTCTGACACCAACCATCCAGTTCTCAGGCTTTTTGTCCTTGAAGGGACATCTGACAGTCGTTAATTCTAAATAAGGGCTGCCATTCCCTATTCATTTGGTTCTCAGGCTTTTTTTTGCATGCTAAGGAGTGGCTGACTGTTTCCCTGGACAAATATCTTATATTTTTCGTTAGTTCTAAATGATGACAGCTATTCCGGCAGTACGGTCTACACCTCTAGATGTGTTGCTTAGCATTCTTTATAGCTTTAATGATCAGAGATTTTCTTCTCCAAGAGCATTTATGTTTTTTAAAGTAAAGTAAAGCATAATTTAAAAATGGGCATATCTACATTTAATATATGACTATTCACTTCTTACTGACCACAGAACAGTACTAAGAAACAATTCATTACTAAAATAGAGAAAATGGCTGGTAGGAGCAAATTTATTTACGGACAATCTACTGCTAGAATTTAAAAAATTTCTAAGGTCTCGTTTGAAAAAATCAGCTTTTTTAAAAATTATAAATAAGAGATACTTATAAAATAAATATTTTCTTGCATTTATAATGCAAAAACACCATTATTTACTTTGATTACTTAATGTATACAATTATTAATCCAAATTTATTTTTCTCTTTCATATCTTTATTTTATTTTAAAAAGGTTTAGTGAATTTTTAAATATTTTTCATTGTGTTAAAATTTTATTGTCATTTATTGCTCCTTTCATTCTTGTTTATTATTCTATTCTATTTATTCCTTATTATTTAATATTATTAAACGACTAACTATTTAATTACATGCACATGTAATTAACATACTCCCAATGTTACATGTAATTATATGTACATTGTATACTTTATTGTACAGTATGTACTGTATAAATTCCCTTATGATAGGGTACTTTCATAAGAAAAAATATATGTATACTCGTCACCTACTCTACTTATCTGCTTGTCTACTCGTAATCATGCCTAACAATGAGGTTAATAATATAGTGTGTGTACGTGTGCATTTGCTTGCAAGTGTTTTCATGTATGTAATATTGCATTGTTAATCATGTATTTAACTTTTAAAGGTGAAGATGAAGATTCTCAACCTGCTGTTAGAGTCAAAATGTACCTAGTTCAGCCCAAATCGCTCCAAGAGTGTCATATAGTTTTCCAAACAAACACGGCTATAATTCAAAGCAACAACATTTGTGAGGACGTTATTTTTACATTTATTTATTTATGAATTTTATATAGGTTATTAATTTATTGAATCTATCTGAAGGTTATGATCAAAATGGACTAGATGAGGTCACAAATGTTGTAGTAGACTCGGCCCCTCCGCAGCAAGCTCCATTGAATCTAATGACACCTGATGCCTTCCATTCTCCTCACACAGCTGAATCAGGACCTGTAAGCATTTTAATTAGAATTTAATTTCATTACAGCTATTTAAGCCCTAACAACAATTCATATAGTACACTTTGTCAGATTATTTTTTTGTTATTTTCATAAGAACTTTCATAAATAGCTTTTATATACTATATTTTTTTCTTTTATATAAATACTTTGCTTATAGCTTTTACTTTTATAAAAGTAGATTTATATTTTACTAAGTAATACTTAGTAAATAATAGTATTTGAACCAAAAAACAAAAAATAGAATCACAAACCCATTTATTAGGTATGTGGTTCCATTTTTATTTTGGTCTACCTTCAAACCACCTTCTTAATTTAGTTTGAATTTGCAAGAATTATCATAACTTAACTTCACAAAGGTCATCCTTTTCCATACCTCGGTTAAAGTAAAACAGTAATCAGCCATCACCACTGCCTTTTGGGTACCCCCTAATTAAACATTATTTATACATATTATTATCCATGAGTAAGCTAAGCTGGATTATTGATGACTGTATCAAAATTCTGTATGTTGATCAAAATTATTTGATTTTCTTAAGAGATCCTTCAATATTGTGAAATATATATGTTTTTTATAGCCCGAATTTAAAATAATTTTTTGAGATTTTCTGTTTAGAACAGCATAAAAAAACTACTCCCCAAACAATTTTTTGGTTACATTAATTGAAAACAACATTTTTTAAGTTTCTAATTCTTCTTTATTTATTATTCATCTTAAGAGAGGGCAAGATTGTATGATAATTTATGAGTGACTAAAACCAAACAGGAGCAACAAAAACATTAGTAGAAAATATTAGTTTTAAGTATGTACTCGTAAGTATGTCTTAGCAGTCCCCTTTTTTGTAATCAGCAAAATTTATTTTCATCAGTTTTGTGGAATGTGGTTGAATGTTCTCAAACATCAATGAAGTAGTAAGAACATGAAAAAATAACCCATTTCTATGGCTAACTTTCAGGCTCTTTCAAGAAACAGTGCCACTCCATCAGGCGAAGCTGTGTCTTATTCTGCTAACTTGGTACTTACTAATGGAGAACCACCGGTAAGATATTTATTTTTTTTTTTTTCTTTCTTGGATGACTGAGCATAGAATGTTATGAATTTTATCATTATCTTTTCCTTGAGAAAAACAATAAATCTTCTTTTAATCCCAATAATATTCCTCAACAATATTTTAATTCACATTACTAAAATTTGACTGTTATTTTTTGCTTTATGGGGAAATTAAATATTACAAACAAACTTATAATAATAATAAACTTTCTGCCTGCTCAGTGCTAACTTTCAGTAACAACTAATCCAAACCATTTCCTTTAAGAACAGATTAGTATAGTTTAAAAATATATTCATTCTAGGACTATAATTTTGTATATCAAAAGAATGTTTTGGGGCGCCAGGCTAGCTCAGGGGATCCGTACGGGTCTCGCAATCCTGACGCCGCGGGTTCAAATCCCGCCCAGGTCAATCTTTTATTTATAATATAGAAGCTTGTCCTGAGCCATGGGTGTTTAAAATAGGGTGGCAACCTGTAGATAGCCCCTTCCTCCATGACCCTATGTGGTTGAATGGAAGGCTAACACGCAAAAAAAAAATAAATAAAATAAAATATNCGTATGAAAAAAAAAAAAAAAAGAATGTTTTCTAGCAATGCCTGAAATAAGCTATAAAAAACTATATAATAATTTGCATCCATGATTGTTAAAAAAAATTCTTAAATCAGAGAACTTTTTAGGAGAACTACCATAAAATAATTCTATCTTAATTGAGAAAATTTAGAATTTTGTTAAAAATTGCCTCTACTGTTCGTTTGATAAATCTTGTGTTTTTGTTAGAAAATAAGAAATTTTAAGTTATTTTCGTGGTATACATTTTTTTAAATGATCTAATAGCCATTAAATAATTACTACCAGTTGTGAAAGTTTAGAATAATAATCTGATCAATTTTCAGTTCTTTCCTGGTGGCAAAAAGACTACTGCTAAAAATTATTCGAAATTGACCAATACTCATTCTCTCTTGTTTTCTTTATTTGGTGCCTTTGAGTCTCATTTTCATTATTATGATATGCAAATGCATTTGAAAATTTTGCTAATAATATTAAGGAAAAAAATAAAATATTTGTTTTATCTGCTAGTAAATATTTAGTTAAATTCAACTGATAAAGCAGATTATTATTGATTAAAATTAATAGCTGTTAGTTTTCCTTATTGATTTAATAAGAATGTTGTTCTGAGAGGTTTTGTATGTTCTTTGTCAACTAAATTACCTACTTAAATCATTTGTAGGGAAATTTTTAATCCTTGTTACATGGTAACTACTTTCTTAATTGCATTAAAATCCATTCTGTAATTTTAGCTCAAGGAAGGAAATAAAACAGAGGGCGGCAGTGATGCCCTAATTTCTTTGAATCAAAGAAGATTACTACTTTGAAGTATTTTAAATTTTGCAAAAAAATAAATTGAGGGAATAATAGAAAATTTTTTTTTTTTTTACTGATTACAATATTTCCTCTCCTAGTGCTAGTTGAGAAAGTAAATATATATTAAACAATTGATGAGAGGGAATAGAATAAAAAAATCTATCTGTCCCAGCCAGGAACCTGGATCTCCTGCTATCCGGGCCGGTGCACTTACCAATTGTGCTACCAGGACGCGCTAGTTATCTCATTCCATTCCCTCTACAATAGCAAGAGCCTAACCCACGAGAAAGGCGAGAACTTCATCTTGTACTCGAAGGAGCTGACATTGTCAAGCTATTTGTCTACTCTCGTCATTTACTTTATTTAATTTTTTCTTTATAAATATTTTATTTGGTTGTGGTATTTTATCCCACGTAAATTTTAAACAATTAATGAGAGGGAATAGAATAAAAAAA
>KZ807315.1:329091-342532 GCA_000696205.2 Oncopeltus fasciatus | reverse complement strand
CTCAGTAGAGAAAAGATAAATTTTTATAAATATTATTTTTATTGTGGTATTTTATCACACGTAAATTTTAGACAATTAAATGCAAAGGAATAGAATAAAAAATCTGTCTAAAATCTAACTTGCCCGGATAGCAGGATATCCAGGTTCGAGCCCCGGCTCAGACAGATTTTTTATTCTATTCCCTTGCATTTAATTGTTTGAAAAAATTTTAATTGTCAGATATACATAAAACAAAAATAATCATTATTAATGAGGGGAGGTTAGTTAGGAATTCGGTCTTGGGAGCTGATGAATGAAAAACTGATTTTAGCCACTAAAAAAAAAAATTTTCGGGCCAACGCTTCGGTCTAAAATTCAGGCCTTCGTTAGGGCAAGTAGGGTGAGGGAGAGAGAAAAGTAAGATTAAGTATACATTTAATATTAGGTAATATGTATTCAGGATACTTTTTGTTAAAGGATAATTTTATATTAAATTATTGATAAGAGTATAAATGAAAATTTAAAAAATAATCATTATAACTTATCTAAACATAAGATATAACTGGTATAGTAGTTCTAAGAAAGAAATTTATTTATTTTTCGCTAATGACCACTGATTTTGTTTCAAAATATCTTATTTTCAACAGAATTTGCTCAAGTATAAAAGTAATTGAACTTTAATGTGAAATATATAAATATTCGAGAATAACTGAGAAACAGAAAAAGAGTTATTCTGCACAGAAATAGAACCTAAAAGGAAAAAGTTAGCTGAACCAGAAACGAGGTTAAATAAACATAAATAACACGTTCCAACGGAACGGGCAGCCATATTTCTCCGGCAATTTATTACTACAGCTATTTCGATAGAAAGGACTTCCTTTTGGATAAAATTAACAAACTCTAATGTGTGTCTCGGTGTGTCTCACCAAGCTTGAGTAAAAATGTATAACCAACATTCCAATGGCACATCTCGAATAAAAAAGTAAATGTTATTCGTAATTCCCAAAAGAAAATAACGCCTAAGGCGTTCTAGAAGCAGATTAACTTTTGTAGTAGAAAAAAAATTGGGATATTAATAAAATAATTGTACCTTCTTTTTGGATAAAACGTTATAATGAAAAAATTCATAATGAATTACATAAAATGAGAAATACCTTCATAAACAATACTATCTTAAGCAATCAGTTATATAATAACTTTTAAATCCATTTATCAAAAAAAAAAAAAATGGAAAAAATAATGACGATCTATGTGGCATGAGGTAATGAAGAGCAGTTACTCTCTTGACTTTGACCCATTGTATTTTTCTTATTAATCATATTCCCAATGTTATGAAAAATCTTTTTATATAGGTTAAAATTTAAAAAATAATAAACTAAAAACTTTTAATGATTTTATCTATTTACCAAAGTATCAAATGTTATTTTCCGTAATGCCATTATCTGCCTAAATCTGCCCAGTGCTGAGATATAGGTTTACCTGTACTCAAAGCGTGTTTATTATTAAATCGGCCAACTGTAAATAACACTAATCAAAAAGGAAGTATCAGTAAATAAACACTACAACTAAATCCTCCCAAGTACTTTAAGTTGAGCGAACTAACCCTTATCAGTTGTTTTGCAAAAGAAAAGAAAAACAGAAGAAAAATCGAAAAGATAACCGAATAAAAACAAAAGAATGAATTTAAATACAAAAAGTCTTCGACGTCAGCAGTTGTGTTGACTAAGAAAACTTTTCTGTTTCACTTAAGGCAGGCATAAATATGAACTAATGACTAATTTGATGATCTTAAAAAACGAAAGAAAAAAATAATGATAATTAAAAAAAGATTTACTTTACGTCAACTTGATGAGGAAGATGTTAAGCTAATTACTCAAGTTACCATCTTAAACATCTTCTTTAATAAGTTCACTTGTGGAATTTTCATAGAGCATAAATATTACATTTTAAATTCATAAAGTTTTATTCCGTGGTTCAAAAGAAAAAAACAACGAAGGTAATGCGACTTTAATAAGTCGGTTCTGTAACCCCCCTCCCAAATATCCGATTTCAGAAATCATTCTAGATTACAACTTGAGGCTTAGAGAAGAGACCGCTCAACCCTCCGACATACATTCTTAAATATTCCCAATGGAATGCAAAAGTTAGAAAATTAGACTTTTCCTCACCCGCTTAGGTTCTAATTGTAATCACAAAATTAATCAAGATATAACAATCTTTTGTTCAATTATAGTCATATGAATCCTTTTCAGCGCCAATGGCCTCAGCTGTCGACGCGCAGAAAAGAAGAAAAAATAAATAAATAAATAAATAACAAATAAAAAATAAAATAAAATAAAAATAAATTAAAAATAACAGGCGCTGATAACCATAGTCGTTGAGCGCCTCTAAACCACAAACAACAACATGATCAACAAGTCTGTTCATTATATAGTAATTTACAATATGTAGCAAACATTTTTCATCATAGTTTCATCAGTGCAAAACAATTTGTAAAGCCATGTTAATGTTCAAATGGAGTTTTATTGTCCGTAGATATTGTATATATTATTATTAGATGTGTATGTTTGTTTGTTTGTTGGGGTTCGGTCTAGGTAGATCCAGAGAAATACAAATTAAAAAAAAAAAAAAAAATGTGTATTTTATAAATTATCTGTCAAGGTTTCGGCTTAGCCATCTTCAGAGCTATCATGAACACACATATAGTTTTGCATAAGTATTTGACACTCATATGCAACACTATAACTAAAATGCTAACTATAGTCTATCTTAATTAATTAAATGTATAATGGTTTACCTGGATTAATTACACCAAGGATGGCTTGTGAGATGAGATGAGTAATTGATATTACCAGTCATGCAAATGTGATCTTAGGGACATGATGTTCCCTTCTCACCTTCATGATAGCCCTGAAGATGGCTTACAAAGTAAGCCGAAACATTGGCAGATAATTTAAAAAATACACATTTTTTTTAATTTGTATTTTGTTGGATCTACCTTGACCAAACCCCAACAAAACAAAAACATCTAATAAACTATGTTAATGTTTAGGAGCTGTAAAGTACACACACACACACACACAACCTTATTATTACTATTAGCATAATAATAGAATAGACAAATCATAATTGGCATCCAGTAATAAAATAGTATAATCTATTATTTGATTACTTGTCATAACCATTTGTATTATCCTTCAATTAAAAACCGATAGCTAAAATGGAATTATCACACAAATAAAATTTATATTAATTTCAATGTTGATTTATTCCTATTCCTGGAGCAGGTTATGGGTCCAAACACAGTGTGCTTGTTATATGTATATAAACCTGAAAAATAAATTTCAGCATTAGGTCTTAAAAGCTTGGGGGAAACATAAGTTGTTATTCATATCCCATGGCTTACTGTTCTGGCCACCCAATTTTTTCCTATTCAATTGAGAATGGTGCCCCATTAGGGCTATGTGTTCCCTTAGCACTCCAGGAATCCTCAGGGTCTTTCAAACTGAAACACGGAAAGTGAACATTTATTGTACATAGGACCTTTAATTAAGTTGTTCTCTCTAGCTATAGGTGTATTGTTAGATGTAGGTATAGTTACATACATTTTTAAATATAGTTAGGTTAGGTATTAGATGTTAAGTTAGGTAAACTATTAGGTATAATGGACAATTATTTTTATAACTTTTATGTTTTATAACATATTGGGAGGATTAGGAGTAGGGTGAGAATTTTAAGGCAGTTTATTTCATTATTATCCTTAATAGTGAGTGCCTAATAGAAAAGGGAATGTAAATCATACTCACACATCAGGATTATTTTATGAAAAATGTTGATTGTTGTCATTTTTACTTCAAACAAAATTTAAATTTTATATATAAAATTTATACATATACACATGTGTGTGTGTGTGTTTGTGCGTGTGTGTGTGCGTGCGTGTGTGTGTGTGTGTACTACTGACGCATGAGATAAAAGTATGGGCAACGGGGCGTCGGGATAGCTCAGGGGATCCGTACGGGTCTCGCAATCCTGACGCCGCGGGTTCAAATCCCGCCCAGGTCAATCTTTTATTTATAATATAGAAGCTTGACCTGAGCCATGGGTGTTTAGAATGGGGTGGCAACCTGTAGATAGCCCCTCCCTCCAATGACCCTAAGTGGTTGCAAGGGAGGCTAACCCAGCAAAAAAAAAAAAAAAAAAAAGTATGGGCATATTGCAATGTGAGATTTCCTGTGGTAGGAGGGCTTTTTATGTGACTCTCATAACATATTAAGCTATTTAGTTTTATATATTTCTACCATTAAACAGGCTTATAGCAAAATAAAACATTCTCTGAAAAGTACAATGGTTATCTCAAATCCCTAACTGAATGGGTTTGTGAAATATCAATGGTGATATAATAGTTAATTACTTTACCTGTTGTTTTTTTATCTTATTCCAAGAATTAGGTTAACATTTTGCTTCTTTCTATTTTTTTTTTTTTTTTTCAGTTTGTTCTTTTATTTTCCAATATATAAATTTATCCTTATCGTTTATATATAAAATAAAATTTCAATATTTTAATTATTATTGTTATTATTTAGAAGTTACAGGAAGAAGTTAAAAAGAATAGGGGAACAAGCTTATCAGAGGTGGAAGGTGCAATTACTAATGCAGTGTCTACATATAAGCCAGTTTCAGAACAAGATATTGTGGTAGCAATTACTCCTCTCATCTCACAAGCCATCCACGGTGTAATTAATCCAGGTGAACCATTATACATTTAATTAATTAAGATAGACTATAGTCAAATAAAAATGTTTTCCAAGTAATGATGTATGTGTGTGCAAGTTTGGACCCTCAGAAGAGCAAGAAGCTCATTTTGGTTCATCCCCTCTCCTCTGCTTTCTCAAATTTTTTATTTATTTATTTTTTCTTCTTATTTTTTCATATTTAATATTAAATCGTCATGAGCATTGGAAATGCCTTCTTCCTTCTTAAACTTATTAATATAATCATTTTATTTTTTGTGTAATGTCAACAGTTAATTGGATATGTTATTTTGTTTATACTACTTGAATATAGAGATATTTCACAGGTATTTATGTTCCTTTAGGTCATAAGGAATGGAGAACTTGGTGATCTCATATGCGTAGTGTTAAAACCCACTACAAAAATTCCAGAACCTTGAAAAAAAAAGTAGAATATGACAGAAAACTTAATCATAACTTTAAAGTTTAGAGTGAAAGGAAACAAATGCATCTCATTAGAAATATCAATGACAAAAATGAGAAATTATTGCCTATTCACAAGAAAAGTTCCAAGTCAAGAAAGTGCTTAGGCATACCAAGATCCCAAGTTTTTGGTGAGGGTCATTGAATCTGAACACAGCATTCTTACTATATTTGCCACAAAAGTAAATCAGAATGCCAGATAGCTAGTAAGATAATTGAAGCCAACCAAATGTATTATCAAATTTGTAACTCTATTGTCAGAAAGAGAGATTGTGAGTTTGAAACTACAGGTTTCTATGGCAATATATCTTCCAACTCCGCTTAAGCTGAATTACAGTTAAATGAGCATAATGGCAACAACTGAAATGTAATGATTCAGGAGAGAATCTGGTAAAACAAGAAGTGATAGTGCAATAAATTAAAGTTAGTCAAATATCGCATGCTTAAAAAATACTCTTGAGAAAGGGGAACTTAAGGGAGTCAAGACAAAGAGGATGGCCCTGATTTCTCTTATGACCTCCATTTCTTTAGACTTGGGCAGGTCCTTTGAGAAATAACTAAGCTTAAGAGCATTCACTAGATCTAAGATGGATGGCCACCTCCATTTTATCAGGCACTTAGGGAAAAAGTCGAAGATAAGATAATTAATTGACATATTTTTCAACTAAAATATTTATAATAGGGGTAATAATAATGTTCCTATATTTTATGACAGCCCAATCCTATAAGAGTCTTTAAAAATCCCAAAAGACCATGTATCTCCAATATTTGTTTGTTTTTTATAGCAAAATTGTATATATTTTGTCCCGTGACATCTGATAATATATTATCATCACATCCATAATATTATATAATATACTTGTCCATTACTCATATGCTCAAATGGTATTTCCACATTTAAAGTATTTTTGAAAAATTTGAAATATTTTTTTTATAATTAATAGATCATTATTTACTTCCTTCTTACTATTTTTTTTTCTGTGGCGCGATAACCCACCACCAGCTCTGGGCTTCCTCCAATAACCTCTGCCAGTTGGCATGGTTCTGTGCTGCTGTCTTCTAGTGTGGGTTATTCAATAACTTCCATGAATCTGCCCATCCACATTATTCTTGATCGTCCAACACATCTTGGCTTTAGCAGGGATCTTGTCTGGGATTGTTTCTTACATCATGGCCATCCCACAGTACTTGGCTGACCATGATGCTGGGATGAGCCCTTGCATGTCTCACAGGGTCCTTATCATTCTATGAGCCTTCAGTGGTTCCCCACTGGCTTGTCCATATATCCAAACAATAATAAAACAATTTTCTTCTTTTTTTTTTATGTTGTGTTGAAATGTGATGCAGTGAGCAGCTTTTGTAGCGGGTCATACCAGATTCACCAGGGTCATTTAAACTTCTTGTAAATAGAAATAAATGGTTCCTGAAGTTTTTGGCTATACTATAATAGCTCTTTTTGACTCAATGATCCTTCTCTAGATTTCTTTGGAATCATTCTGATTATTAAATTCAGAAACCAAGTATACAAAGCTTTTAACACATTTAAGCTTGTAAGGATCAATTTTCATGTGGCTTTCCATGTTATCTCCTACTACTCTCATATATTTAGTTTTAGTAGTATGGTATTCAGGCCTAGCTTCTTAGTAGCAGTTTCCGTGGAGAGGAATAATTCCTTCTTAGCTCTCTTGTGTCTTGCTGCAATGTAAATCCAAAAAGTTAGTCTAATCTTTCAGAGTCCCGCATTCTAGTATAATATGACATACTCAAGTCTTCTATCTTGCGAAATTAAAAAGAAAGCAAGTCAAGGAGTCATCCTATTTATAACTTTATATATAAATAACAATTTAATCACATCTAAGTAATAATGATTTATTGAAAACAATTCCTATTTAACACTTTGAGAAAACATAGCTGCTTCTTTTCTCAGGCGATATAATTTTTTTTTTTTAATCATAATATACAAATATTGGTGTTACTAAGAATCAATTAAATTGGCTTTAATTACTTTCTCTTATTTCAGCTGTAATCAAATCGATGGCAGATTTACATAATATGGTTCATGGAGAAGTTGCAGCAAAGTTAAATTCAACAGACAGCCTGCTAAAAGATAATATTTCTAAGCTTGTTAAGAGCAAGGTAAATTATTTCTAATAATAACTTTCTTTAATGACATTGTAGCGTTTCTGCATTTATTCCAACTTGAATGGAGTTATATCAGTAACTAAGAAAAAAAAAAAGAAGACAATTTCAACACATTTACCCAGTAGGCGAAAAACCCCAGTTCATTAGATGTTACAGTTTCACAGCTATAACTATTTCTTAACTTCATTTTTTACCAAAGGTGGATAAAATTAATGAGAAATGGTCACAGAAATCCACAGTTCACAATTTATTTTTTATTTTTAAATGCAGAGCACTTCAAGGCACATGCCTTATCTTCACTGCTCTTAAGTTGGTCGAGATGAACTGTCCCTGACCTCTGGCTAATATTCTATTATAAATATAGCAAGTGGTCAGAAAGAGTCCACCTCGACCAACTTAGAGCACTGAAGATGAGACGTGTGCCTTGAAAGTGCTCTGCATTTAAAAATAAAAAATAAATTGTGAAATGTGGATTTCAGTAATTGACCACACCTACCTATCATGAAGAAGAGAGGGGACGCTCTGTCCCTAAGTTCACGTTCCCATGACTGAGAGGAAACATATCATTTTTTAGGAAACCGTGGGTGATGGAAGGGTGGGGCGGGGGGAAGATAAGAGGCGGAAGGTACAAAGAGAGAGTGGCCTGTTTTAAAAGGGGGCTATGAAAGTGCAAAAAAAAAAGGGGAAGGGTATTATTGGGAATAAGTAACTTTTGGAACTAGGGAAAATGTTTGACAGGTTTATTTTGAAGTAGGGTAATGGTTTTTAGAATGTTGAAAATGTTTAAATAAGTTTAAGAAATTTGTTCTATGTATGTTCTGTCGTTAACTGGATTGTGTTGTAAGTTAATGTGAACAGTTTCAGATAAAAGGCGTTTGTGTTCATAGGGTTCAGTGAAATGAATGGTTATGTTCTCGAAGTCAAATGTGTGTTTTTCCACCAAAGAAACCGTGCATAATCATAAATAATAATTTGAGAGTGGTGTCACTGGTCACCTTCTCTCCTCATGTGACTCATTAATGTCATTTTTTTTTCTATTATTCATTGTAATCAAATTACAAAATGTTTTTATTTATTTTTAACAGAATGTAATATATAAATAAAGGTTATAATAAAATTTAAAAAAATNCCTACCCCACCCGCCGTATTCACCTGACCTGGCGCCTTCTGATTATCACCTCTTCTCATCGATGGGACACTCATTGGCGGAGCAACACTTCAACAATTTCGAAAACGTACGAAAATGGCTCGATGAATGGATTTCAAATAAAGATGAAGCATTCTTTTGGAATGGTATCCATATATTGCCCGAGAGATGGACAAAATGTGTAGAAAGCGATGGCCAGTACTTTGAATAAAATATATTATACTTTTTTTTAAATTACTGTGTATATATTTTAAGAAATAAACGACATTTTAAACTTGCATACCTGGTAATATGTTCAAGAAAACAAAATTTTAATATCAGTAAATAATATTGTTAATTCATTTTAATAATTTACAAGTTTTAAACTAACTGACAGAGAGTAGCAATTTAGCAGTTAGTTCTTTTTATACCTGATTGATTGAGTGAACCCAGTCCTGGTTGAAAATAAGGATAAACAACAACAATATCTTTAGACTTCCTAGAAAATTACACCAAAAAATCTCTTGATGATTGTTCTATGTTAAAAGTACAAGTAAGGTTAAAATAGAATAAACAAATTTTTTCAATTAACAGTATATTGAAGTAGGAAGCTGCTCATGAATATAAGGTAAGAACATCAAATATTTAATAAAAATAATAGGTTTTAATCGATTTAAAAAAAAAAATGTCTCCTTCCTTTAAATGGTAAAAATTAATAATTACAGTAAGTATAGATTTGAGTAGAGGGTAAGAGGAAGAAAAGCAGATTGTGCATCTATTTGACTTTAAGGAATTAGCCTATATTTTTTTAAAACCCCATGCCAAAAAATGTAATTATTTTCTATAATAATTTTTCATTAACCTTTGGTCATTTGTATTTCCAATCACACTCTTCATGCAGCTTTCTGCAAGTAGGGGTGTTTTATGGTCACAATGATGAATGGGAAACTGCTTTAGGATGAGCATAGCACCATAAACAGTAGGCCCTGAAAAAAAAAATTATTAAGAAATTATATAAATAATACATAATAATGAGAATCATATTATTTCATTACTATCCATCCAGAGTTAAGCTCCAAAACAAAATAAAAGAAACTACAAAGATTCCAAAATAAAAGTTTAAGAATTGCATTCAATTTACCTTTTTAAACTAAAAACAAAATGTTACATAACAAATCTTAATAACCTCTAATAAAAACATATATATTCAAACTCGCCCAAAACAATAGGTAACTACACTAAAAATACCACATGTTGCTACGTTTACAAGCGCACTAAACATGTTCTACTAAAGAATAAATGAATAAAGCCAAAAGATAGGATATTAGCTCTAAGGCTTAAGAAATATTTATCCTTTTTAGCAGATTGATAAGAGTAATGCACTAAGCATGAACTATTTTGTTGAAGTAAGTGGTATATAAGGAACACATTGTCTTATTGTATATTTACTGCAAATAAATTAATTTAAAAAATCCAAAAAAAATAAAAAGTTTGTGTGAATGGGTGTTCATAATTTGTTTGTCCATAATTAATTAAAATTAATAATGAAAAAAAAAGTTTGCATTTCACAAGAAGTGACTATGGGTTAGTCATAGCTTTATTAATGTACAGTAATATTAAATCTGATGAAATATACATGGTTATCTTATTATCTATTCTGTTTAATTAGTTTATATGAAAAATTCAATTGGTTTGTAGTAACAGTACATTTGTAGTAAAAATAAACTAATTACTGAAATGAAGTTATTTAGGAAAACAATAACATGTTTTAGTGGATATAGGTGGATCATTTAGTTCCAGGTCGAATCTAAAGCATCTTTTAGTAAGATATGAGTCATAAAGTAGAGTCTACTTCTGAAAAATCCACATTGAAATCTCTAGCAGAAATAATTGAAAGTACATTGTGTTACTAAACAATATAATCATAAACAGAAAGATATTTGCACACAATGTTTGAATATTTTTATATTATTAATGAAACAAAACACTTTTTTTTTTTTTTTTTTTTTTTTTCATTATTGATTATTTAGGAGGCAGTTATACTTTTCCCAACCTATAACATTGTTGAAGAGACATTTTAGATATTAGAAAGACTGAAACAGATTTCCCTACTGAAATATCTAGACAGAAGAATATTTTATTTCTTATCAATTAAATTTTCTATTTAAGAGACAGTAGTCATTTTTCTTAATTTGCAAAGTATTTGAAATCATTTTAGGAAATTGTCATAAAATGGGGAATTTGTTCCCCAGACAAATGATGGCATTTTTTCACCATGACTAAATATTAATTTTAGCTAAATGTTAACTCTATAAAACTTTAACTAAAACTTAATTTTAACATTTTATTGCAGCCATTAAAGCATTTGATGAACAGGCTAATGTCGAAATTGCAGGAGTCCATTCAGCTGTGGATAAAATAGTTCAAGCTTCACAACAATTTTCTTGTAATATTGAAAAGGAATCAAAAAGGTAAATATAGAAAAATTAACATAACATATACACAAGAGAAAGAAAAAAATTAAATATAAATAAAGTAATAAGAAAAATTATATACAATGCTGAGTTTGTTCTATCTTAGAGCATTCTGTTGATGAGTGGAAAGATTACTTCTGCAGTGCTTCTAGCATGGTTAAATTTACTGACACACCTTGACCAAAAGGAAATCTTCAGCCAAGCACATTGTATGAAATAATTTTACTCAGTTCATATGCAGAATCCGCCTTGTTTTAAGATTTATTTCCTATAGAGCATGTGTATTTGAGCCTTCTTGTCTACCTCCAATAAATGTTAGAAGCCTTATACCTATAATGATATTGTTCATTCTCAAAACAGATAGTGGAAATTATGTTTTCCCTACTTGCTTATTCTAGTTTTCTTTTTGAATTTTATGGGATTTATTAATAATTTGTTTCCCTTGAAGTGAAGGTTCACTAGGTAACTTGCTTTCTATTGTTTGCAAGTCATTGTTAGTCGAAGTTTTAACTAAAATTCAATTGTTTTCTAGTGTTTTAATGTTTTTTATGCCTAATTTCAACTAAACGGCATTTACTTTACTTTTGAAGGTTATTTTTACTTCATTAGATGATTTCCTTTCAGTAGAGGAAATATTTAATATTTTATTTTTTGTATTTAGGTTAATAGAGGAAGATAATCTTACTTGCAGTTGAGCAACACTGGTGTACTCCATCGCTAGTTTTTGAATTTTTTTCAGCTTCCTTTTTCATTTATTTTTGAAATTCTTTCTTAAAATTTTGAAGAATGTCTATAACTTCATGTATGCTACATTATAATTTGTTTATGAGTTTTGAAAACCTGAGTACAGACTATAATTTTGGAAAAGCATTTTCACAATCAATTATTTGCGATGCCATCATGAAAGAACATTGTATCAAAAATATAATTATAATTATATAACGAAGTAGTTACCATAGAAACTTTCTTGTTAATTGTAGTTGTAGACAAGTTAATTTTTTTAAGATGAAGCTTAATATAACAGATAATCTCAAAAGCATTCTGATAAAAAAACTGAAAAAGTACTTGCTTTTTGAGAGAAGTAAACTAATTTAAAGAAATATGAGAACTTAGGAAAGATATCATCTGCTAATGACCATGGCAGTCAATGTGGAACAAAAGTTAATTAATTTACATTATTTAATAAAATAATTTTTTTTTCTTTTCTGCACTTTGGCTGCTGAGGTCATTAACACTGAAAAAATTATTTTATTTTTTTTTAGTTTGGAGGAGACAGTTTTAGAACTTGAAAAAAGACTAAAATCCTGTATGAATGGGGCAGCTGTGAGATCTGGTACTGTAACGCCAGCCTATCACAACTTTGACCCTCATGTAGTCCAATCACAAATATCTCATCTGATCAAACAGGGACAATATAATACTGCTTTTCAACAGGTATCCTTTTTTTTAATTAACTATTTAAAAATTAATAAAGTTAATTGATATTTTTCTTACTTAAAGACATTCAAAACATTTATTTTTAAGGCATTGTCTGCATCTGATCTCAGTCTTGTAACATACACTTGTGAGAGGGTAGATGTTAGTAAAGTATTCACAAGAAATGGTTGTGTTCTCCAGCAGCATGTCCTTTTATCTTTAATCCAGCAATTGTCAGCTGATATGTCTGCCCATGTAGAAATAAAATTAAGGTAAGAATAACCTCAGAAAATTTTGTAACTCTCCTATGATTTTTTTTTTTTTTTTTTTTTTTTTTTTTTTTTTTTTTTTTTTTTTTTTTTTTTTTTTTTTTNGAATATAAGTTAATATAAAAAAATATACATCAAAATTCACTTTTTAAGAAAACTGATAATGGAAAATTATAGAAATTTCACAAGTTCTTAAACAAAGTACTCTATTCATGCATTAGTAGTCTTGGTACCATCTTATCTGCAAATACAAGCTGTTACTAGTAGAGGGTATTTAAAGTTTTGTTTTTGGAGATAAACTTTTTTCTATAAAAAGTCCCTGAAATGGCCTATTTTGTAGTATACTCAATATTTCACTTGTATATTAGGTTGTTTTTTATAATTATGATATTTGAGTGATAATTTCCTTTTGAGCTTTCTGCCGATTTTCAGCTCTTTCTTAAAAAGTCAACATTTAGAAATTTACTGGTTCTGTTAATTAGCCAATATATATGCTTTATTTTCATTTTAGTCATTTTAAATAAGTTATTATCATCGTAGAATAGTAAATTACTTTTTTTTTATGTATTATAGGTATTTAGAGGCTGCTGTTATGAGTTTAATGCCAAATAATGAGAACACCAGGGACCATATGCCACAGGTCCTCTCTGAATTGCAGAGACATCTATTGGCGTATTCAGCAACATCTGGTGACCCTGTATTAGCAAACAAAGCCAAATTGTTAACTATGGCATGCCAACAGCTGGTTCGGGATCTCAAAGAAAACTGGGATTAGACCTATAAATGTTTAATTCATTTTTATTGTAAATTTATATATATATA
>KZ807315.1:314904-326792 GCA_000696205.2 Oncopeltus fasciatus | reverse complement strand
TTCACCTGACCTGGCGCCTTCTGATTATCACCTCTTCTCATCGATGGGACACTCATTGGCGGAGCAACACTTCAACAATTTCGAAAACGTACGAAAATGGCTCGATGAATGGATTTCAAATAAAGATGAAGCATTCTTTTGGAATGGTATCCATATATTGCCCGAGAGATGGACAAAATGTGTAGAAAGCGATGGCCAGTACTTTGAATAAAATATATTATACTTTTTTTTAAATTACTGTGTATATATTTTAAGAAATAAACGACATTTTAAACTTGCATACCTGGTAATATGTTCAAGAAAACAAAATTTTAATATCAGTAAATAATATTGTTAATTCATTTTAATAATTTACAAGTTTTAAACTAACTGACAGAGAGTAGCAATTTAGCAGTTAGTTCTTTTTATACCTGATTGATTGAGTGAACCCAGTCCTGGTTGAAAATAAGGATAAACAACAACAATATCTTTAGACTTCCTAGAAAATTACACCAAAAAATCTCTTGATGATTGTTCTATGTTAAAAGTACAAGTAAGGTTAAAATAGAATAAACAAATTTTTTCAATTAACAGTATATTGAAGTAGGAAGCTGCTCATGAATATAAGGTAAGAACATCAAATATTTAATAAAAATAATAGGTTTTAATCGATTTAAAAAAAAAAATGTCTCCTTCCTTTAAATGGTAAAAATTAATAATTACAGTAAGTATAGATTTGAGTAGAGGGTAAGAGGAAGAAAAGCAGATTGTGCATCTATTTGACTTTAAGGAATTAGCCTATATTTTTTTAAAACCCCATGCCAAAAAATGTAATTATTTTCTATAATAATTTTTCATTAACCTTTGGTCATTTGTATTTCCAATCACACTCTTCATGCAGCTTTCTGCAAGTAGGGGTGTTTTATGGTCACAATGATGAATGGGAAACTGCTTTAGGATGAGCATAGCACCATAAACAGTAGGCCCTGAAAAAAAAAATTATTAAGAAATTATATAAATAATACATAATAATGAGAATCATATTATTTCATTACTATCCATCCAGAGTTAAGCTCCAAAACAAAATAAAAGAAACTACAAAGATTCCAAAATAAAAGTTTAAGAATTGCATTCAATTTACCTTTTTAAACTAAAAACAAAATGTTACATAACAAATCTTAATAACCTCTAATAAAAACATATATATTCAAACTCGCCCAAAACAATAGGTAACTACACTAAAAATACCACATGTTGCTACGTTTACAAGCGCACTAAACATGTTCTACTAAAGAATAAATGAATAAAGCCAAAAGATAGGATATTAGCTCTAAGGCTTAAGAAATATTTATCCTTTTTAGCAGATTGATAAGAGTAATGCACTAAGCATGAACTATTTTGTTGAAGTAAGTGGTATATAAGGAACACATTGTCTTATTGTATATTTACTGCAAATAAATTAATTTAAAAAATCCATCATTACAAAAGAATGCATTGCCCAATTATGTATCTCATGACATCAGATATAGAACACTCATAAGATATTTCGGGTTCATTATTTACCTAGTTTTTCTATTTCAAGAATTGCACAGGGAGTAGTTACAACTCTTATGTCTCCATTCAAGTACTTTGCCAGTTGTTCTTTTATATTTATTTTATTCTGCAAAAAATTAAAGTTCGAATCAATAAGGCATTTAAAAATTAATAAGTATTATCAACTTAATATAGAAACCAAAACACCTCCAAGGCTGCATTGCAAAAGGTTCCATCTAATAAAATCTTATAAGGTTTCTTGAATCCAAAACTATTGCAGTAAAACTTCAATATTCTATTAACTTTCCTCTGCCGATTAATTCTCATGATTAATTAAAAAAGTTTCCGTTAAACTAACTTAAAAAATGAAAACGACCAAATGAATTGTCAAAACAATGTGCCAGATAACCACAATTTAGATTTACCTTCCAGTAAGTTTCTACCCATAGAGATCGGAAACAAGCAGAATAGCAAAAAGTCTTGGCTACACCTGAAGGTCTTCAGAAGTTGATCCATTACTGTCATTCAATTTCGTAGGTTAAACCATCAAGATATATATGGATTTCTTGCCTGCTAACAGAGTAGATAGTTCAAAGAATTATAGGAGATGATTACTTATGTCGAAAAGCTCTGCATCCGTATCTAATAACGGACGATATAGATGTTCAGTATCAGTTGTTTTTAAATGATGCTTTAAAAATGAATAGGCATCAGCTTTACGGCCTCAAATAATATTATATTTACTTTCAGGATTTTATTCCATTCGTTGTGTAAGGCAATTTCTGAAATTTTATTCCATGCATTAACTAATTTAATATTTGTTACAAAAGATTTCCATGATAGTACTCATTTTTAGTGCAAGGGAACAGGATAAAAAATCTAACTGTCCCAGCCAAGACTCGAACCTGGATCTGCTTTCCGGGCCGGTGCATTTACCAATTATGCTACCGGGACAAGTCTGATAAGTTATTAAATTCCCCGCACTAGTGATTTTTTATTCCGTTCCCTTGCTCTAAAAATTAGTAAAATTTACGTGGGATTAAATACCACAAAAAAAATAATATTTATAAAATTTCCATGATAGTTTCTTTGCATTGGGTGGGGGGTTAAAACATAGACTATTTTAACAATTCCAAATTTATGGAAGGAGGTTCCCTAAAAAAAAATTAAAATATATTGCCTTCGACTAATAAAGGATGTCCAATTCATGACTCCACCGTAGTTAGGGTAGAAAATTGGGACTCATTATCGGCTTTTAAAAGGTAACACTAATATCTCCTGCGACGTTAATTAAGCCAGTGTGTTGTTTTCTCCGCATCGGGAACACAGAGATGATCGCGCACAGCATTGTTAGGCTACAAAGTTGTATTATATATTATATAACATCATAAATTTAGGCAAAAAAAAACAGAAAATGATTTTAGTTGGGGTTCAGTCAAGAACTCACTTGACCGAACCACAACTAAAATCATCTCAGAATAATATCTACGGTCAACAAACTCTCCTTTTGAATCTACAAAACTTCCTGCTATGCAATGTTAGAAGTTAAAATACAATTTTGTCTTCTTTCTTCTTATTATTTTCGAAAATTTCGACTCCGTAGTGCTGATGAAAGCTTGGTAAGAAAGGAATGTTCTACTATATCCAGGAATATGATGTAGAATTTTAAGTGACTTCTTGGGGATGGATATCGTGGACGGAAAGAAAGTCAACTTCGTCACTAACCTATTATTAGGAATGTTACATCTGACACTAACAAAATCACTGATATATATACAAATTGTGACTCCTTTATAAAGGAAATCAGAAGATACGATGTGGTATGGTCATTATTAATGATAGTTTTCAACTAGAATATTTCAAAGATATACTAGAATATTTTCAATTTTAAATTACGAACTCCGAGTAACCGATTAATGGATTTGAAAAGTGGGGTTTAAAAAACCTATGGTGGCAAATAACTGGAAAGCTTGCCCGATCGTGTATGAGTATGTAAAACCAGTTGTAACGAGTATGGCGCAAAGTTTCATAGTGATTGTTTTTACCCAAAACATCTTATAGGTTTATTCTTTAGATGTCAATACTTTTTTTTTTTTTTTTTTTTTTTTTCATTATTGATTATTTAGGAGGCAGTTATACTTTTCCCAACCTATAACATTGTTGAAGAGACATTTTAGATATTAGAAAGACTGAAACAGATTTCCCTACTGAAATATCTAGACAGAAGAATATTTTATTTCTTATCAATTAAATTTTCTATTTAAGAGACAGTAGTCATTNGCCGTAATCTTTGTATGTCAATACTTTTTTTTTTTTTTTTTTTTTTTTTGCATTTTGAGAGTTATTTTCCTCCGCCTTAATAAACAAATAAATAGTCTTTCTAGAATCTGAAATTATAACGTGTGAATGATTCAGGAATTACATTTATAAAAAAAAATTATAATTTCAAATGGAGAGTCTTTGACGTGAGATATTATTAGCAGATAATTTGTGTTTGAAGAATTTTCGGATCAACCTTGACAGAACCCCAACACAAATTCTCTACCAATTTTATTATAATGACTTAAAAAAAAATTCTTAGTCACAACCAATTTGTACAAAAATTATGATAATAGGAATTAATGTGGTCGTTTGAAATTATCATTTTGATTATGTTGATATTTTATTTATAAGGGCTTTAAAAAATTTATTGTATTTGATTTTAAAGAAATCTATTGTTATGCAACTAACTTGAATCACTATAATAATAATTTATATCTCTTGGCACAGTTTCAAACTGTGGGTTTCAGTAGGTTAACTTTCTGTTAACTTATTGAATTGCAGTCTATTATTTATGTTATTCCCAAGTTTTTTTTCTAAACATTTAATTATATTCTACCTAATAGATGCTGTGTTTTAATAAACTACCGGTTAGATTAAAATGGCTGTTAAGGGATCAAATAATTTTGTAAGTATTTAATAATTTGTATGCAACTATCTTCCACACTATTTTAGTTCAATATTTATTAGTCATTGGGCTTTATTAGGATCCCGAAGATGATAAAAGTGAGCCATTAAAACAGGGTTCTATTAGAAAAGTTCTTCATTCTTTAGTTGGAACTGACTCCTTACTTGGTAAATCAGCAAAAATGTTAGACCGTCCTAAACCTAAAGTTTTATCTACTGAGTCCAGTCCTCATGCTGAGTATATCAGAGAATATGCAATTATATCTGAGTAGTAAGTATTTTCAATTATTTTACTTTTACTGGTGGGGATTTCCCAGAACCCTAATATTACGATAAATTCAAACTTATAGGTTAATGTCCTTTATTTTTTTTCTAGCAATTTAGTTGTGGAAAGAAGGATACCAGGTGTTTATATTATACCATCTGCAAATTCAAAACTACGTTAGTAATCTCACTTTACCTGAAATAAGCTTATTTTATTATCTTTGTAACACTATTTTAAGGCCTAATTAACAAATTCTTATTCACAGTTTGGTTCGGTGTGATATTTATTAGATCTGGATTGTATAAAGGAGGAGTGTTCAGATTTGTTATTCAGATTCCTGAAATGTTTCCTAACTGCTCTCACCCGGTAAGTTAAAACAAAATAATTTATGTAAATATAATTATCTCTGTGGAGAATTATTAATTATATCTTCATGCATTTCCTAATATTTTGGTTAATTAAAATTCAAAAAAAGCCTATACCTATTCTGGAATTATTTCACAATTAATTTTTTCCAACTAGAAGCATAATATTACTTTTTTTTCCTCCCTAACCTGTGAACTTCTCAATGGTTACTAAATAACTAACTCTAAATACTATTAGTTCTCATTTACTGATTAATTCTAGATAATTTGGTCATATTTATTTTCATCTATCTTAAATTTTTATCTAACCCTTTTTCATTTATATTTTTCCTTTTTCGAGTGTCAATTCAAAAAATTTAATATGTTTGTCTAAACCAAACTAGAAAAAACAAACTACAAAAAAACAAGCTAATATGTAGGAATGCTTTAAATGCACAAGTGAGTATATGTGCAAAGTTTCTGATTTCCTTCTATAATCAGTATCTTTAATAAATACTGAAAAATCGAGTAGCATTGTTGACTTGAAAAATATTTTTCAGCTAGAAATAAAAATGCTTATGTTGCTGTTCACAATGCTATTTAAGGGGAGGGGGGGGGGGAGAGACTTGCAAGTTATTATGCAAATACAACTTTTAAGAAGGATCTGGTTATAATAAACTAGGCAATGGAAGGTTGCATATAAGTTGTAATCAACCTGAAATTGTTTGGGAGTATTAAATCAATATTTTCAACCAATACTCAGTCCTACTCTAAAATGAATATTATGCTTGCCATATCAAATAGATGTTTTAACTTTCACTTGAAATTTCAGGTAGTCCCTTGCTCCTATTAGTCTGATTTTGCTAAATAATGAACTCGGCATTTTGATTTGCATTTTATAGATACACACTCAATTCCACTAAGAAAGATTGAAAATTATGGCCTATATTTTTTTTACAGGCGCGCACGCGCGCACACACACATGGTAAATTTGATCAACTGTTATTGTTGGTGTTCAGTTGGTACAATCTGGGAAATTATAAAATCTCACATGAAAACAATATCAATAGCTTCCTTTGGAATTTGCTAACTGGAGTATAAGCTCACTGACTAAATATACCTGGAAAAAACTTTTGATAAGGTATGGGGAGAAGGCCATTAAGAATCTACTTAATAATATGAGAAAACTCTCACTCATGACCATATAAATAAGAAAACAAGAGTAACTCAAGACATATTAGGAGTCTGATATAAAATTTTGAAAATGATGTGCCCTACTACTGAGTACTTTCTCTGTTTTATGCAAACAATAAAAATCATTATTTACCAAATAATGTTTAAGTATCCTTTTTTTGTAGATGATATCAACCTCTAATTCTTAGACTTAATTCTTAACCTAATAGGTTATGGAATCATTTCCATGGAACCTGGATAGGTTCTCCTAGTGTATGAACAAAGTGAGCTTTTCTTGTGTGTGTGATAGGTGTTAAGCTGGCGAAAACTAAACTTCAATTTTTAGCCTCTCTTCAAACATGCTGAATGCTCTGAACTTGAAATTCAGTCCAGAAAATTTCAAAAAAATCAAAAGCCCACATTTCTTGACATTAAGTTTGATCCAAGACTTTCTTGAACACCTGATTTGAGCAGATCATTTGCAAGGAAATGACAATTGTAACCCTAATGAAGAAAATAACTGGCCCTAAAAGGGGTGGAGATCAGAGATCCCTGAGCTTTCTTTGTTTGGTACATATAAGACCTGCTTGGATCATATTATCAGCAGCTGGGAGTTGCAGCTTCCTCGAACATTCAAAAGATCTCTGATATGCAAATTCAGGGTCTGATTGCCCTTCATGAAGTCAACATAAAATGAGAAAATGCGATCCTTTTTAATCTTCATTCAATGAAAGACAGGCGAGATAAGAAATCTACTCATTGAGTGCAAATGAAAATGCGAAAGTATTGTACACTCACTCCCTTCAAAAATTTGTGACAGGAAAAAATGTTAACACTGTTAAGAACTATCCACATTAGTGGTAAAAGGCCTATCAATACTTACAAAAGAACTAGAAATTGTAGTCTCTGAATAAGAAAGTTGCTTTGTAATGCATTCTTGAATTGATGAAAGGGCTGACCAAGGATAGATTTTGAGTCCTTTAAATTGATTGTGCTCTCAGCCTTGAAGAAGTAAAACTCAGAATAAAGCCGTTTTTCACCAATGATGGATCAGAAGTCATTCATGACCCTGGTGATGCCGTCCATAGTTCACTAAATAAGTGCAGGTTCTCATCTTCAGATTGCAAACACGGCTCAACAGATTCAGAGCTCACATTCACATAACAGAAATGCCACATTAACTCCAAGTTTGTCTTTACGTTTGGAGAAAGTGAACTGAACACTGACCACATCCTCCAAAAGTATGTACAGTGTATTCTCTGAGACAAGATTAGCTTCTCTGGCCCACACTGACTGGTCTACAGTGGGTGCTCTACAGAAGCTTGGACAACTTAGGAAGCACTGTATTCCTTACTTTATCTATTAGCCTGCCCAAGGAAGGAACACGGAAAACAACTATTGTAATTAATCTAAAAACGAAAATTAGATGTTTTAGACACATTGAATCCAAAAAATGTATATGCTATGTACAAAATCTAGAACACAAAATATCTAGGTAAGTCCAGGTAACTCCCACATGTGCCTTAAATGCATTTTAAGAAATATATTTAAAAATTTATTTTCAAGTGTTAAGCTGAACCTATTATTTTTAAATTATAGAAACTAAATTCAGTAATAAGGCAGGTGTGATTTCATGGTTTCATATCATGCTCTTAAATGTGTTCATTTTTAGTTAATATCAAATGAGGGAAAGGGTGTCTAGAGGGTATACCAAAATCATATCTTACTTGTTATTTGTGCTAAAAAAAAGTTTACAAAACATAAATAATAGGTGTAAAATGTTCTATATTATATTTTTGAGAAAAACACTTATGAAGGAAGAAATTTGCACCCATTTGGGAGATGGGTGAGCCCTTCCTCCACTCTTCCTTCCCCATTCAGTCTCTAGGAAACTTTAGCCAATAATTTTTCTCATTTACTCATATTTATGATACCCATATTTAATGAAACTTTAAATAATCTGCTTAGATTACACAGCTTCTTCATGACAAATTTTCTTATTAATTGTAAAACGAATAATACTAGAGCTACAAGACGAATGACAACATCAGGATTAAAACTAGATATCATTTATTAGGTAAAGAACTAATGACCACTTACTAATTATTTAATGAGTCTTATTAACCTACAACATTAAATAAACAATTAAAAATAATGTCAATAAAACAATGATACAAATTGTTTCAATAAAACTAAATTGTTTTAGTCTGATAGTGATTTGAAGTATTATTATCTCAATATGTATCATCATCTCATATACTCTATAACTGACTCGTTCCAGGGATTCCTGCATAGAAACACACATGCATTTTATTTGAATGTATATATATAAATATAAAGCCACCCCCCCCCCCTTGCCAGGCATATGACCTATATATAACCTTTGTTTGCAGTTTGTTTTCTTATTGAAATTTGACTTATCCATTTTAATTGTAAAATTAAAATGTGAGTTTGATATTGAGTAAAAGCAGAAGTTATCAGAAAAGTAAATTAGGATTAAAAACAAAAAATTATTTTTCACTGTAGTGGGCGTAATATGTAGTTTTGGACAATGAAACTGAAACCATATTTGTTTATTAATAAAAGATATATTTTGTAAGGATTACATAAGTTATACAAATCAAATACAAATATTAATAAACTATTACTGAGGATTCAATTAGTTAGACTTATCTGCTTGACTGGCTTTTATTAGTACTTTTTATGATCTGAAAATAGTTGCATTTACTAATGACCTGTCTTTAAATTTTAGAAAATTAGTCATTAAAAAAATAGAAAATGAATTAATTTTCTTTCTTTGCCCTAATTTTCCTCAGGTAAAATTCTTTTTCTTTTTCTATTATACTCTACCAATCTTCTAAATGGTGGAGTATAAAAGAATACTTTAACTCATACACTGCTGATTTCCTTGGAAGTCACCATTCAAGTTTCATTTTTGAACCCCTCAAATCCACGTCATTCATACAATTAGCAATTCAGAACTTTAAACAAAGAAAGCACTATCAGTTTAGATAAAAATGAATTGTCTATATTTACATTGTTCAATTTTTCTGCAGTAGCTATTAAGAGTGTGTTATGCTCTGTCTGATAACATATTTTGTTTGATTTCAGTGTTTTCTTGTGAAATAACTTTTAAAAAAATATTTGTTATAAACCAATCTTGAAATATTCTAATTATTCCAAGTTTTTCATCTTGATCAAAAGGTGATTCAGAAGTGGGTGATGTTGAATTACTTACATATCTTTCAGTAAGGATTTTTGTGACTTATCGAGAAGTTTTGTCCAAAACGGGGTTTTAAATGCCATTTTAAACGACTGTGAAAAATTTTTTTCTTTCCAAAACATAAGCATTAACGAAATTTAAGTAAAATTATACATGATGACTTTTGTAATGACCTGGTAACAAAAGTTGATTTTCCACTTTAAAAGATTTTTGTTCTTTACATGTATTTGCTCTTCTTCTTCCTAATGGAATGTAAGTATTAAACATTTATTAATCCTGTTGCTCATGGTTCAGTCCTGTTTGAATTATAAAATAATAATGGTACAGAACATAGCATCTTCTTTTTGACATCGAAAAGATATAAATATCATCACTTATCTTTTTATTTTAACTTAGTTCTGATTAGCGCATCTGTCAATTACATAACTATACTTTATATTTAATAAATAACTGTTTATGTTTATTTTTAATTGCATAAAAAATTATACACTCTCATGCGTACAATATGTTATATTGTAGAGGGTTTTAGTAAATTTTATTGCTGCCAATGATTTTTTTTTTTAATTTTCTGGATGTTGAAATAATGTTCTACCCTAGCTTTGCTGACATTGTCATAACTTATTCTAAATATATATTAAAAATATAACATTACAAAGAGTACAAGGAAATATAAATTTATGTGTATACATTATTTCTCAGAATTTAAAAAAAAAAAAAAAATGAAAATATTAAGTTATTTAGTTTATTACTGATTTAATATTAAAATAGATTTGAGTTCTTGGAAATAAAAATGAATAATACCTCTAGATTGTAGCAAGTAGTAACAACAGTGTTTATCTACTGGAATTTTAGCTTTACCTATTAAGCTAATAATGAGGAAAGGAAAGGAAAGAGACTTTAAAAAAAAAAAAAAAAAAAAAATAGTAGTTTGAATTAAAACAAACTTACAGTTAAGTATGTTATTGTAGCACATCTCTTTAAGGAGAACTTCTTTATTTGAGTAAGGAGTATTTAATGTCATATATTAAATAAGTTCTGAGAGATCAAGACCCAAAACAACTGTTGACAGAGACTCGAGGATTAGGCTATTAAAGTTTGTTTCTTAGTATGAATAACTTACTTATACATGCCATCCCAAGGAAAGGTACAGGCTTAAAATTTTCTTGAATTTCTCAGGCCAAGATCGTAAAGTTGACCTACTTTCAACAGCTCTTAGAAATAAAACCTTCCAGAATATCAGGGCTGTTACATCCTAATACATTGATCTATTTTGCATTTATTTATCTCTTGGCGGGGCACAGAGACCTCAATTTTTAAGTGGAAAACTAAAGATGATGCATTTGCTAAGCGTCTTACCCTATTAACTTCGGAAAGTTTATGAGGAATCCATTTATTGAGGTTTCCCTTTTCACAGTTGATGGAGATAATTCCAGGCAGTGATTAAAGTTGGAATATAAAGTTATAATATTAGCTCTGAGCTTCCTCTAATAACCTTTGCCTTGCCCGAGCGAGTATTATCTTTTAGACTCTCATCACCTGCACTAAATTTGGCAAACCAAAATCATGGCTTCCGCTCTGAGATAGTATCTTTTCTAAAAACAGAGCATATTCTTCAATTGTGGCAACTTCAATTGCTTTTAAATGAAGTTTTAACTAGTTAGCTCATTTTTTACTAGTCAGTTTGCATGCTTGCAGAGGACTAGATTAAAATTAATACTTCTTTTTATAAAGGATTAACAATTGTTTGCATGGATTAAAGTCCAGTTTTGAAATCATTGAACAATAAAAGCTCTAGAATAAAAAATAGAAATCATAAACTATTAAAATGACAGGACTATTTGAATGACCTGTTATCAAAAGCTGAAAACTTCTTCCACTTCACTATCGGGAGTTGTGGAGTTCTTAATTTAAAATTCTTAATTTTTATTATCTTGTGTCTAATTCTACTTTTCGATTTAGGTTTCATGGAGATGCATTTGGGGAAACATTCAGTTTATTTAAATGAAACTAAAAAAAAAACTTATTTATAGATAAAAGAAAGATTTCAGCAGTCCCGTAGTGAAATTGAATTATTAAAAGGGGGGGGGTTTACCTTAATTTCTTTTAATAAAAAGAAAGTTCGAATTCAGCGATAAGCAAAATCAGACTTATAGGAGTAGGAGTTTACCTGAAACGTCGAGTATGAGTAGAAATATTCAGATGGCATAATATTTAGTTTAGTTCAATGAAAGGACACAGTTGTTTACTGAATAAAGGCAATTTTTTAGAATTAGTTGTTTGTTTTTTTGGGGGGGTTCGGTCAAGGTAGATCAAAAAAATACTAATTTAAAAAAAATGTGTATTTTTTAAATTATCTGCCGTTTGGGCTTACATTGTAAGCCATCTTCTGGGCTATCGTGAAGATATATATATAACTAGAAGCATA
>KZ807315.1:289826-303672 GCA_000696205.2 Oncopeltus fasciatus | reverse complement strand
CTTGTTGAGATTTTATTCTCTATATTTATTGGTTAACTCATAAAATATATATTATATACCAATTTTTTTTTAAATGAGGAGGTTCTAATTAGAGAAATTATAAATTATCTCTTTATCAATGAATTATAATTGTGATAGCATTACAAAAAGCCAGTTGTTACACATAAAATTTTGAATTAATGAATAATCATTATTATTAGAGTTACAAAAAAAAAAAAAAAAAAGTTTATAGCAAAATATGTGTAAAATTTAATTTTATAACATTTTTATTTTATGACAATTTTTTTTTAAATATTGAAACGAAGTTCTGTGTTTTTTCTTTCCATTGGGAATTGTTGAATACATTCATTTTTGGTTGAGAATGAAGAGAGTTTTGAGAAAGACAAAAATTTATGAACAAATTATTTTTCATAATTTGTGAAATAAAAAAGTTATGTTGATGTTGGTTATTGTAATATTTGATTTTCTAAGTTCTATATGAACTGTATGAAAAACATTTATCAAGGAAGAAATTTGCAAATATAACTGTGATGGCTCAGTACTTTTTCTTTTAGGCGAGTATAGAGCCTGGTTTAATAATCTTTTCTTTTACTCATTGCTCTCTCCAATCTAAGACATAATTCATCACGTACTCTATTTGATGTCCATCTTAATCAAACATGGGAAATCTGCTTAGTTTACACAACTTCTATGTGTTAGGGGTTTGCTCTAACTAATTAGCATTAATTTGGGGTGTAATAAACTTAAGATAGAAAATGTCATCAGTATTGTAACTTTCTTTACAGCGAAATTTTGTTGTATTTTATTGTCCTTTTCTAGCTAAACCAATCAACCTGTTTCTGCAATAAAAAAATTGATTTTACTGACATTACACTTGATGATAAAAAGTCACCAAATTAAAATAATTTTATAAATGATTAATTTCTCTCATAAAAGTTCTTTTGATGCTGAGTAAGGTTAATGAATATATTGCTTAAAACAAACTAAAATACTTTTAACAGTGTCTTCTACAAATAATCAAGTGTTATTTATTTTATTTTATTTTTATCTCAAACAAATACTTATTATTATTCCTATATGCAATATGATAATCCTAGGTGATATTTCTAAATATTTTTAAAATTAAAATATTCTATTGATTCTTTAATGAAGATGTTCACACTGCTGATTCACCTTGTGAAATATAAATGGCATTCATCATGATTAAAAAATAAAGGTTTTTACTACCTTCATAAGTAATGTTTAGGGGAATATATTTATTACAAGCCTATTTAAAAAAACTCTACTGCCCATTTTTAATCTTTAAGAATTTATTGCTTTATATACTGAAAATTTTCAAAATAGCAGTACATAATTCTAATTCTAATCCTGCTGTAGTTGGCAGGATGCATAGAAATATTGTGTTTAATTTATTTTCTTTTATTGATCCTCCTAAAAGGATTTGTGCTAAGTTTAAGATATATGCTTGCCAAACTCAATTAAGATTTGAATTATATTTTTATATGACGTATATTTTTATACATTTTAAGAATCTAAATGTCTTTAATAATATGAAGTGCTTCAAAAAGTGTAATATTTCCCAATGGACAATAATATTATATATACATATTTTTTTTTACTATGTGAATATAAAATTAATATATAAAACATCAGTTTTCATTATTTCTAATTATGTTTTGTTTATCCATTTAAACTTCTCCTGTGTAGGATCACCAGTCTTCCTCAAGAGAAGCTAAAATTACAATCTTTTCAATATTATATAACTGAATATTGTATGACATTAGTACTGACAAAAATTTATGTCTTACAGTATAGAATCTGCAATTTTTTAAATAAAGAAACAAAATTCAATATTAATACCTCTTTCCACAAACAGTCTGTAACACATGTTACATATACACACTCAGTAAAGGGTTGGGTTTGAAGGAAAAATATATAAATATAGATTTCTAAAAGTGATTTTATTTTTGAGAGAAAAGAAACCTTGAAAAATGTATTAAATAATATGGAAAAAAGAGAGAGAGTTCGATCCTGGAAAAAAATCAACTATGACCAGAGCAATTTATAATTTTATGATGTAGTAATAATTAAAAAAGAGGAAGAAATATTAAGAAAGAAAAAGAAAAAATTATAGTTAATTAGTGAATTAATAATAAACTAGTGAGTTTAGTTAGTAGAAAGAAAGAAATGAACACTGCTCCACTATAAAATCCCAACAAATTTTTTATGGGTAAATCCATATTTAATTCTAAAAAAAAAAAAAAAATTTCCCAGGATAGAACTCATTCTCTATTCAGCCCTGAAGAAGCCATGANGAATTAATAATAAACTAGTGAGTTTAGTTAGTAGGAAGAAAGAAATGAACACTGCTCCACTATAAAATCCCAACAAATTTTTTATGGGTAAATCCATATTTAATTCTAAAAAAAATGAACATTTTTATTATCTATTTTCTATCTAAAAGCTTTCAAGAATCATTACAAGCACTTGGCTTTGAAGTTGAGACCTTTGAAATTGAAAACTAGCCTCTCTATAATATTAAATTAATCCATATGTGGTTAGAAAAATTTTCCTTTTAATTATAATATTTTCTAGAACTCTACCTCTCCAGTCATTATCAGATATGGTTATTCTACCCAATTTTTTTTCTTTGATGTGAGTTCTTTATATTTTATAACCATGTTCACTAGGCTTCGACAGTCATCAGATGTATTTAGAGTTTCTCCTTCCAGGTTGGACCTTGTCAAGTTGTTGATAGTTGCTGAGCTTTCACACATCATGGCTTCTTCAGGGCTGAATAGAGAATGAGTTCTATCCTGGGAAATTTTTTTTTTTTTTTTAGAATTAAATATGGATTTACCCATAAAAAATTTGTTAGGATTTTATTGTGGAGCAGTGTTCATTTCTTTCTTTCTACTAACTAAACTCACTAGTTTATTATTAATTCACTAATTAACTATAATTTTTTCCTTTTCTTTCTTAATATTTCTTCCTCTTTTTTAATTATTATTATTTCATAAAATTATAAATTTCTCTGGTCATAGTTGTTTTTTCTTTCCAGGATTGAACTCTATTCAGCCCTGAAGAAGCCATCACATCATGTACGAAAGCTCGGCAACTATCAACAACTTGACACGGTCCAACCTGTAAGAAGAAACGGTAAATACATTTTATAACCTTTTTTTTTTGTCTTGTCATTGCTGTGCAAACTTTTTTTTTTTTTTTTTTTTTTTACTTCAGTCAATTTGAATTAGATGTAAGAATTTCTTCAGGAAGAATAAACATTCATTCAAGAACATCCATGAGATGAAGCTAATTTTCTCTCTATTAGAAACCTTAGCACCAATATATTCTTCATATTCGAGAGGTTATCAGGTTGGCCTGTTTATTAAAGGAAAATTTATCTCTAGTAATAGGTATGAGTATTAACCCAATATCAAGTTATATAAACTTAACTATAAAAGGGAGTATCAGTTACTGATATGAACCGGCTAATTACCTGTGCCAGATATAAGCTGATCGGTTTAGTGGCATTTCTGAAACTGTTATCCATTTCATGAGAACAATTCCTTTTTATCTTATGATTATAGAACTTCAGCGCTCAGGTGTGGCTTAAAAATTCATCTTCTCAAAGTAATAGATTATTTTGGACGGAGGAAGCTTGGAACTGAATAGCCTAAGTGAATTAAATATTTTTATGAAATATAAGGTCCAGGAACAGCAGAAATAACAGGTCATGGAGACTCTCAAAAAATAACAATAGACAAGGTTTCAAGATGTATTTACAGTTTCTTCTTCCGGGTTGGACCGTGTCAAGTTGTTGATAGTTGTCGAGCTTTCGCACATCCTGTGATGGCTTCTTCAGGCCTGAATAGAGAATGAGAGCTGTTTTTTTAAATCCAGGTGGTATTTATACTCGGCACGGTTCGGTCCTTGGGCGAAGCCTGCCTTCCCATTAGTTGATATCGAACCGCGCCAAGTATAAATACCACCTGGATTTTAAAAACAGCTCTTTAACAATGAGGGCCCATCACCCTCCTAAAATGTAAAAATAAAAATTATTTACTTAAAATAAATGTAAACACCTTAAAATATAAGAAAATAGCAGTAGGTACATGCCTAAATCCGGTACACTGGCACGGCTAGCGTACCGCGATAGATGTAAAATATAAACTATAGAGGCATAAAAAAAAAAAAAAAAAAAAAACTCTCATTCTCTATTCAGCCCTGAAGAAGCCATCAATGAATGTGCGAAAGCTCGGCAACTATCAACAACTTGACACAGTCAAATCCAGAAGAAGAAACTGTAAATACATCTGACGACCGTCGAAGCCTACGTGATCATAAGGTTTCAAGAGTTAAAGGTGAACACGATAAAGCTCATTCTTAGTAGACTACATTGGTGAATCATAATCTGCAGGTAGGTTTATATAGAAGTCTACTGTCTTAAGGTTTCTTTCATTTTTGTCAACCATTTCATGCTATTGAAGAAATCTTAGTATTTCGTTAGTGCAATATTAAGAGGATAAGGATAGGATAGCTAAGGTATATTGATGATGAACAGGATAAATAAATTGTGGTAAGAATGGCTATTTCTGCTGGGCTTTAATATTATTTCAGCACAATTGTCTCGCTATTAAAAATTTTTTTCATTCCATTTTAACTTTTTTTTAAAACCATTTATTTTTATTCATTTACTATCTTCATGTTGAATAGTTAAGTACACTTTTAACTTAAGCTTAAGAAGAATCAGAACCTGCATGGAAACTATTGTTAAAAAATAATTTCAATTGATAAGGGTACAATTGTCAATTGAAATCATTATCTTTAGAAACAACTGAGACAAATAGAATTTTAAGGACTACTGCAAAGATTCCAAGAAGATTATACTTTATTTAATTTTTGCCAAATATATTGTTCCCTATTAAAAATTTTTCTTTTTATATAATAAATAGTCATTTCATACCAATGTCACACATTGATGGGAAAGAGCAGTCCATTAAGTTTTTCCAACAAGCCAGTCTTACTCTCTAACTTTATCATTGTTATTATTTTATAATGAAGAAGTCATTAACTCCCTACTTGCCCCTCTTGACCGATGTTTATTATGCCTCTACAGAGTAATATGTAATGTAATACATATGCTTAGACTCATTGTAATCCACATTAATATGTGAAAACCAATGTTTTCATTATAAATTCCTAAGAGAATTATTTTACATCTTTCTAGAGAATTAATTCTAACAAATTTTATATATAGCAACAGTTTTGCAAGCATATTTTCTGAGGGAATACTTATAAAGAACAAAGGCATCTAATAATAATAATATTCACATTATCAAACTAGTTATTTTTAAAAATTTCCTTAACTTCAAAATGAGCTAAAATAAATAGAATAATGTTTGATTTCATGAGGTACTTTTATTCTTCTTTTCAATTTGTTTTTCCACACTATTCATTATTTTGTGCAATTTGTTTGCCACTTTCAATCTGCCTTTATTAGCCTGAGGGATAGATGGTTCTGACTGCAAAAACTGAAATAAAAGAATATTTTTTAATATATCTTCATGATCTTCATAATTAAATTTTACATAAAAAGCAAATTAAATATTTATCATCTCTCTCTGCTTATTTCAACCATTGTTTCAATCGATTACTCTGTACCTCATGAAGAATATTTAGTCTGTACCTATTAAAAAATTTAACTTGGAGTTTTGCTCTCTTCTTATCATATTTTAAAGGATGAGATTGTTCGAAAGTTAGTTTTTTTTGGAAGTGTTTTCAATATTTTTCCTGATACATCCTAATAGATATCAAACAAGTAGTCATTTAACCAATTAATGAGAGGGATGAAATAAAAAATCTATCTTTCCCAGCTAGGACTCGAACCTGGATTTCCTGCTTTCCAGGCTAGTATGCTTCCATTACACCACCGGGACAAAATCTTTTTTATTCTATTCCCTCTCATTAATTGTTTAAAATGTATGTGGGATAATAAACCACAACTAAATTAATATTTATAAATGTAGTCATTTATCTTTTATGTTCGTGCCTATAGGTCACAGATTTTAGTTTTAGGCAGAGATTATATATATTAATGGCATTGGACCTACAGCTTTTAAAATGTAAGATTAAGTTAGTTATTCAGTAAAATCAAGCCACTAGAGATTACCTCAAATAACAAGTATGAGCAAAAAAAAGTTTTTTCATGTGAAGAACGAAATATTTAGTTTATAGTAATGAAACTCAACACAAGCCACCCTAGAGCAAACTTTAATGGTTATTAAATTTCCTCTTATTCTTTTTTTATATCCATATTTAATGAAACATGAAAAATCTACTGAGATTTCGCAGCTCCTATTAATAAAATTTCTTGGCCATATATTTGGGCACCTCATATTATGGAGCTAAGCAAAAGATCATTAAACATTTAAATTTACTTAAATGCGCTGATAGAGTACCAATAGTGGGAGTTTTTGATTTGGTCTAAAATGAATTACAAAAATTTCATCTGTGGTTCTGATGAGTACCAACTTTATTAATGGGTTTATTGACCCCTATCCTTGTTCATCACCAGGGAATCCTAAGCGTTTCTGCACCACACCTGGGCTGAGCCTAAGCATAAAATCAGAGTTCCTCTTCTTCTTTTCCACAGATATTGTCAAGCAAGAAATTATTTCCGCCTATTACATTATAACCATCTCATGTAAACCAAAATCACTCTTGTTACAGTAACATTTTTGAAAAAAAAAAGTTTAAACAATGGGTCTCCAGGCTAGCTCTATCCTTGAAATTCGTTCAGGTCTTGCAATCCTAATGCTGCAGGTTCAAATTCTGCCCAGGGGAAGCTTTTATCGATAAATAAAAGCTTGTCCTAAACCATGGATGTTTAGAATGAGACGGCAACATTGCCTCACTGATGTGAATAAAGTGACCTTTATCAGACCTGTTAACTAATTTGTTGACTCCTCCCTGACTGTACATCAAGCCTAGGTGATGTTTCCTCAGGACTGGGTAAAAGAAGGATCCTGGCACAAATTCATTTCTATCCACTTTGTGGGATTTTTAGTATCGAATTGTTTGCACTTTCTACTGCTCTGCACTACTCCATTAGACTCCCTGAGAACAATATCATTGTATGCTCTAGTAGAAAGAGCAAAATTGATAGCATCCATAATTTCACAGCCAGCATCATCAAGCAAAAATATAATCCACAATTTAATTCTCTCCCATATAGTTAGGAAATTATCCTGTTATGGATCCCCCTACAAGGGATCGAGGTATTCCAGAAAATGAAGCTGCTAACTTTGCTCATGATCTTTAGTACAGAACTTCTTCCTATAGCTAGAGATATTTCCTCCCCCAATAAATGTCTTTATTTTGAACAGATGGAATCAAAAGTAGCTAGAATTGGGTCAAAGTCAGGTCAAAATGTTAGAGTGGCACTAAGTTCTGAGCAAACCACTGACAATTATATACATATTTAATAAATTTAAAATATATTATATCCACTCCCTTTAAAAATTTCATATAGCCAAGAATAAAGAATTTGGAAATGACAAAGGCATCATCAACAAAGTTTTTAAAGTTTTCCTGGCTTATGAAAAAAATGTAACTTTTATATATAATTTTTTTTAATGGGTGTATGTGAAAATTTATAAGCATATTCCTGGGAGTCCCATGAATGATGTGACCGTCCCACCAAAGATGGGTGGCTCTCATTTCCTTGCTTGGCTTCGGTGGGTAAAGTGGCTGTGCTGCGAACAATCCTGCTCCTAATGCAGCGAGATTTCGAGTTAGTTATAGCTCCTGGATTAGTTCCCCATTGAGGTGAGGGGTCTTATCCCCATAAGATAAGACCCCTCACCTCACTTGCTCCTGGTGGTAAGTTGGATAGCCACTGATCCTGCTGTAATAGCAGTTTTAATGTAGTTGTATTTCCTGGATAAGTCCCCGCTTAGGTTACGATGTGATTACCCATTACCATACATTAGTATGTGATTACCCCACAATGCAGGGTTCTAATTCCCATGCCTGGCTCCGGGTGGTAAGTGGAGATCCTACTGTTCCAGTTGTTGTAGCCGAGGAAATAGAGGAAAGCTTGTTAATGTGATAGTATCAGGATTAGTCTCTCTTTTAGGTGACCATCCCTCCAATGTTTGAACTTCCCAGTTGCATATCTTTTTATTAGAAAATCACACAACTGTCAAATTTTCTAGATTTGCTTTCCTTTGAGAAATGATGACCAATGCTATTTATTCAAAAGGAGAGTTTTTTTTACCGTAGATATTATTATTAGATGATTTTAGTTAGGGTTCGGTCAAGGTAGATCCAAAAAAAATACAAATTTAAAAAAATGTATTTTTTTTAAAGATTATTTTCCAACGTTTCGCCTTACAAACGTACAGAACATCTTCAGGGCTGTATAAATACAATGTCATGAGAATACAATAATAATTGACAATAATATAATAGAAAATTACAATAATGTAATTTGATATCAAAAGTATGAATGTAGAAAGCTATGTAAGAGAATTTAAAAAGATTTTTAAAAACAATTTGAAAAACATGCAGACAACTTATTGAAAAATAATTGAATAACATTAAAACAGCAATTTGCCACACCTTATCTTAACATCTTCAACGTTGATATCCTTGCAAAGAATGGACTTAAAATTATTGATTGTAATATTAAGGTTTTTGATTTTGGCTATTTTTCTAGAGATGTGGAGGTTGAGAATAGATTTTTGAAATTTATATTTAATATTAAACTTTTCATTATGTTTTTGGAAAGGTGTGGTGATATTTTTACAAAAGTTAGTAATGAAATTGGGGAAAACTTTTTGTGCCCAACATTTTTACAAAAATATTAGTTGTTGCTTGTTGGAGGCTAAAAGTACATCGGATACTACCAGCCAGGCAGACATCAACACACCACTAAAGGTAGATGGTTTTTTCGTTACTTTAAAACCAAATACCCCTCACTTATTAAACCTCTTAACAAAATAATAGTCTAAAGGGTTATTATTATTTCTACCACCAATGAATATAGAACTCGCATACCTTATATTCTCCGTCTTCATTGGTTTCTGTACACCACAAGGCCAACGGGAGATGGTGTACAGAAACCAATGAAGACGGAGAATATAAGGTATGAGAGAAAATAATAGTATTTAGTAGGTAAATACTACAACCAGATTAACAGTCTGGCTATGGGAAATAACCTTGCTCCCGACATTTCAAACATCACACTTAATGACCTCCTAGACTCTATCCTTCCCCCCTTACACAATGACATTTTCTTCCTTATAAAATATGTTGACAACCTCTTCCTCATTCTCAATCACGAAAAAATCCCCCAGATCCTTACTGCATTTGATTCATAGCACCCTTGTCTAAAATTTACCATTGAAATGGAATCTGATTATCAACTCCCCTTCCTTGATACCCTTATTATCCGTAACACCAATGGCTCTAGCTCCACTGACTGGTATACCAAGCACACATACTCAGGTCGTCTCCTTCATTTCAACTCATCTCATCCTCATCATCAAAAAATTAATGTGGCCAAAAACCTCATCTACAGATCACTCACACTCTCTGACAATATTTTCCGCAGAAAAAATATTAAACGTGTTACTGACATCCTCCTGTCCAATGGTTTTCCTACACACACCATTCAAAAATTTGTAAAATAATTTTTTATTTCCACTTCTCCAACTATCCCCTCCCACAAAATAACGACCTCGTTTTCCGTTCTCTTCCTTATATTCCAAAACTTTCTGAAAATATTAAGAAATTTCTCAGAAAAACTTTCCCCTTAAGCTTTATTTTTCCACCAACAACAAATTAAAATCTATTTACACCATCCTCAAAGACCCCATCCCCCCTTCCTAACAGAACTAATGTCGTCTACAAAATTCCCTGTTCCACACCAAATTGCCATGGTTCTTACATTGGACAAACAAATAACCCTGTTTCCTGTTGAATCAATAACCATGAAAATGACATTAAGAATAAACTAATAAAAACTGCCCTCACTAAACATGTTTTACATGAAGAACACAGATTTGATTTCGAGAGCATAACCATTCTTTCCCTTGAACCCTATGAACATAAACGTCTTTTGTCTGAAACCGTTCACATTAACTTACAACACTATCCACTTAACGACAGAACGGACATAGAATAAATTTCCTCAACTTATTCAAACACTTTCAACATTCTAAAAACCATCAGCCTTCCTTCTCAATAAACCTGTCAAACATTTTCCCAGTTCCAAAGTTGTTCACGTTCTCTTTTCAGCCCTGAAGAAGCCATCACATGATGTGCGAAAGCTCGGCAAATAACACCAATTTGACACGGTCCAACCCGGAAGAAGAAACAGTAAATAGTTCCAAAGTTACCTATTCCAAATAATACCCTTCCTTTTTCGTTTTTATTGCCATCTCTTGAAACAGGCCGCTTTCCCTTTGTACCTTCCGCCTATTACCTCCCCCAGACCTCCCATGATGTGTATTTGCAAAATTTATACTTTAGTAATGGAATTGTGAACTTAGGGACAGGACGTCCTCTCTCGTCTTCATGATAGGTAGGTTTGGTAAATTACTGTTTTAATGTTATTCAATTATTTTTCAATAAGTTGTTGTCTGCATGTTTTTCAAATTGATTTTTAAAATCTTTTTAAATTCTCTTACATTGCTTTCTACATTCATACTTTTGATATCACATTACATTATTGTAATTCTCTATTATATTATTGTATTCTCATGACATTGTATTTCTAAAGCCCTGAAGATGGCTTACAATGTAAGCCCAAACGTTGGCAGATAATCTTTTAAAAAAATACATTTTTTTGGATTTACCTTGATCGAACCCCAACTAAAATCATCTAATAATGCTATTTATTCTCCTTGAAGATTAGGAAGAACAAATTATACCTCAAACTTGACAGTTCAAGTAATCCCCTTCTCGTATTGTCCTAAAAGTAGTCATTCGTTTTGAATTTAAAAGCCACATGGAAAATTATATTGAGAAATACAGCTTATTGTGACTTCTAGACAGACACACACAATTTATAATGACTACCATTTTTTATACCTGGCAGGATCGGAGAGAATGTTCAAATTATTTTTTTAAATTTTTTTATTAGAACAATCTCTATAGTCAAAGTAGATTCCTTTAGATTTCTCTAAAATAAGGTATTAGTTATTTAAACTGAAATTTTTAAGTTCCACTCTTGAGTCCATTTGGGCTTATAATTTATTTATTTTTATAAACTAATAAAATATTGCTCTGGTTCATGCATTTTATGTCATAAATCCCTTTTCCAACTGATTTGAGTTTGCACATTATCAAAATCCTCATTTAAATTAAAATGCCTATTGCCTAGTTTCCTTGCAAAAAATCAATAATTGTCAACTAACTCATCACATACAAATTCTAGGTAACATAATTTTTGTGTAATATGTATCGCAAAGAAAACATTGAAATTATTTTGAAGAACTCCAAACTCAACAGTCATCTTTAGAATGACTTTATTAGTTCCATGATAAAAAATTCACTAAAAGCTATAACCAATTTATGATCCCTTTAAATCTTTAAAAGTAAATAATTTCTAGAGACTGGAAAAATATTGTTTATATTTAGTGGTAAAATACCTAGACAGGCTTCCCTTGTTTCGTTGAAGATGGAGAAAAATAGGAGTATTATATCTTGTAAGCCGGAGGAGCAATGAGAGTAAAAGGAAAGACTACATTCACATTTCCATGAAAATATTGAAGATTTTTTAATTTGGCTTTACTCTAACTCCCTCTCTCTTTTATTCTTTGATCGATTTTAACCCTTGATGTGCGTTCAACGTTTGCAAAAATAAGCCTGTAAACCGAATTCGGTCAATTTTACGCAGACAAATAATAATGTATGAATGGAATATATATATTTCATTAAATAATAATTACCTTCAAATAAAGTTCTTTATAAATGTAATAAAGTTCTTTTTCTTCTTCAAAAATTGCTTCTTGCAACTCTTGAAATTCTATTTTTTTTTCTTCTTCTTCAGTAGTCACTTTTTTATGAGAGCCCATCATCATTTTTGGGACACAGGAGTTTACTAAAATTGATTCGTCGTTTCCATCGTTATGGTTACCAACCACAAGTAGTTCTAAAGTCAAATATGCACTCAGAACTGCTTTAATTAGTGATAAATTTTCACTAAATTAATTAAATTGCAATAAAAGTTTAATTTCATTTTAAGTTTAATTAATTATATCTTAATTTAATAATAGTCTTTTTTTAGTAATCAATTTGGGGATATTACATACACATACACACACACACATATATATATATATATATCTTCACTTCTCATCAACAAAGGGCGAGATCCCCGAAAATTTTGCTGCTTTTGATTTTTTCTTTTAGTGTGTGCACTGCACTCTCTATCCCACCTGTTCTTGATTGCTACATATTGCAGCCGTGAGTGTTTCATTTTCTATATATACTTTATGTATATAGAAAATTAACCACTCGCGGCTGCGATACATAGTAATCAAGAACAGGGGTGATATTAAGTGCACACAAAAAGAAAAAATCACAAGGAGTAAAATTTTCGGGGATCTTTCGCCCTTCTTCAGTGAGGTGTGAAGGGGACTGGCCAGTCAGAATTACTCCTTGTGATTTTTTCTTTTTGAGTGTGCACTGCACTCTCTATCCCACCTGTTCTTGATTACTATATATATACATGAATAGTAGCAATTAGTATTCATAATTATCTTGCAATGGAAAAATAAATTTTGATCGGGTTCATTTACCCAAATGTGTTGAATAGTTGCACGGTTAAATATATGGCCAAAATACAGATCAAATTATATTTTTCATTTAGTTCTGTTTGAAAAATTACACTTATTTAATTTAAGCACATCATTTTGAAGCGTTTATCTCAAAGAATATTACGATTTCAAATTTTGGTCTCCCTCTTAAAGCCCCCTCCTTCTCAATCGATCTGGAGGTTAGTAAAACTAAGTTTAAATAAAGAATTTGGTTTCTCTTTAGGAACTAATGTATGAGCATGGAGATTAAGCAATATAGTGGAGTACATATTCGTTAATAATTATTTATTTAGGTACGTACCTATACTGATATTGTGCCTGGGTTTGTGCATACACTCAATTAACATTAGTTGAAATGTTTATATGTGCACGTACATATTTAAAAAATGAACAAACAGCTATATAAATAAACTAATTAGAAATGTATAATTTCCTCAAACATATGTATATGGTAGATTACTGATAGCAGAGACCACTTAGGGTCATGGAGGGAAGGGCTATCTACAGGTTGCTATCCCATTCCAAACATCCATGGCTCAGGGCAAACTTTTATTCATAGATAAAAGCCTTTACTAGGCGGGATTTGAATCCGGAGCAACAGGATTGCTAGACCTGAAAGGATCTATCCCATGAACTATCAAGGCGCCTTTTTTCTTTTACTTACTTGAAGAAAATGCTAATCTCAGTTGTAGTTGGTATACTGATGACGAGATTGTGTAGATTTTCAATTCCTCCCAATACCTTTGACAGGCTTAAGCCTCTCCTAAGATAAGATAGAAGTGCTTCTTTCTTCCATCTTCGTAACTTTAGAAAAAGTGTATGACAATAGTTTATTTAAGCAACATAAATTTTTGGTTAATTGTGGTTTACAAAAGGGATCTTTGAGGCATTAATATGAACAAGTCTCGAAAGGAGTTTACTTTGAGAGTAGTATAAACAAGTCGAGAACAAAGATTTTGACCTGATCCAGAAATGAACGAAATAAAAACACGATATATATATATACGGTCCAACCC
>KZ807315.1:258549-282797 GCA_000696205.2 Oncopeltus fasciatus | reverse complement strand
AAACTAATTTTGAATATAATCTATTAATAAAGATAAAGCAAAAGCTACGAAAGGCAAAATATAAATATGTACACTTTAGTAAGATTAAATTTGCTCCGGAAATAACCACTGTCCGACGGTGAATAACAGAAAGGCCGCATTTTCCCTCTATCAACTGTTTTTAATTATACAATTTTGAGGAGGTTGCAAATATGATTTTTCAGGTGATTTATAATAGTTTATTTTCTATAATTTCTGTTAAAAATAAACAAATATACTCAAAATATTATCTTTATGCTTTAAATTATTACTAAATGTTAATATCCAATTAATTAGTTTTATGAATTGAATATAAGGCATTATCAAAATAAAATAACAGAAAACTCAGTCCTCAAAATAGGCCGAGTGTGCACTCATTCTTAGTTTTATTTATATTTTTTAGCTATTTTATTCACATGGATAATATCAGAGTTACAATCATTTGGCACTAATATATTTTTTCATTGTAAAAGCAGAAAAATAATGAATGAGAAATTTGAAGGAAAAAAATATAGAATTAATTAGATTTATAAACAACTTAATAAGACGTATTAAATATTAATGTGTTGTAAACACTTCCTAAGCACCCCAATAAAAATATAAGCAGTTAAAAATATAATGTAAAATATACTGAATACATATTTTTATTACTTAAGAGATGAAAATGAAACATATAAGTAATGGAAAAACAAATTCCTCTGCTCAAATCAATAATTAATGTCATCAAGTGATGACATAAAATGCAAATACAGATGAAAAAACTTCTGGTGCTAAGTCAATCTATGAGGGACTAAAAATGAGAAATAATTATTGTTATTTTTATCAAAATGAGCTAAAAAGAAGGTTCCTCTATGAAAGAAGATGTATTTCCTTTTAAGAATCACTTATTATTCATCTAATTTGAGTCATTAATTATCCTGCTCTGGCTAATTCTTACTCAACCATGTTTACAAGAGAAATGTTAATGGTGTTTCATTGTTTGAAGACCAAAAATATCATCTTAGTAGTCCTAAGTATTTTTTGTATGGCTGGAGGGATTGAGGGGTGAAATTTTCTAACCCCCAATAGGTTTATCCGCATTTTTATGAATATCAATTTTATTTACCGTTTCTTCTTCCGGGTTGGATCGTGTCAAATTGGTGTTATTTGCCGAGCTTTCGCACATCATGTGATGGCTTCTTCAGGGCTGAAAAGAGAATGAGAGTTTGATGTCGGCTCTTCCTATCATTGCGAAGCAGAATTCGCCAAGCGTCGAATTGTTCACCCGCTAATAGGGAACGTGAGCTGGGTTTAGACCGTCGAGACAGGTTAGTTTTACCCTACTGATGTGGGGTCATTGCTATAGTAATCCTGCTTAGTACGAGAGGAACCGCAGGTTCGGACAATTGGTACACGCAATCGGTTGACACGCCGCTGGTGCGACGCTACCATCCAAGGGATTAGGCCTGAATGCCTCTAAGACCGAATCCCGACTAAACTCTCATTCTCTTTTCAGTCCTGAAGAAGCCATCACATGATGTGCGAAAGCTCGGCAAATAACACCAATTTGACAAGGTCCAACCCGGAAGAAGAAACGGTAAATACTTCTGACGACCGTCGAAGCCTACGTTAACATCAATTTTATTTTTCTTTAATGAATTCAGATCAATGGTTTATGACAGAAATACATACAAAGAAACTGTGAGTAACTTAGTAACAAAAGTGAACACAAATTAAGAATAATACACAACAGTTATTCCAAACACTAAAGGGAAATGGAAACGTTTCCTATGGATATACTTTTCCCTATGAGATTTCTCACTCTTTGGCAGAAAGGAGAAAAAATATATTGCTTAAAATGCAATTGTGAAATTTTCCAATTATTACTTCTCATAAATATTAAAATTTCATTGAATAACCTAACTAATTAATTTTAAATAATAATTTTTCAAACAGTAATAACTGTAAAATATTTATTTTTTGTATTAAGAACAAATCTTTTCACATTCCTTATGAGCAAAGAATACTAGAGATAGATACAAATCGCACCTGTTAGTTTTATTCTAATTCAACATCTGAGAGGCAATAACCTTGAAAAGTAACCTTGAATAGTTGTGAAAAAGCCTTATATTAAATTGTCAGAATTTTTTATTAGAATCTGTATAATAATAAATGATAAGATGGGTATGGCAATAATTTGTAGTGATTGCCTAAATTAACCTTCTTAAATGATATAATTTCTTTAACAGATTTAAAGTAAGCTTCGTAAAATTTCTCAGGTGATCAGGAAACTTCTTTCTTTTTTCTTTGTTGCTTGAGTCAGATGAAAATGAAGAACACATACTGAAGCAATGATTTGTGCGAATAATGATGGCAATAGTGCAAGCTCAAAATAAGGCTATCGTAATGTTATATTCAAACTTGTCCTTGCAGAGACAGGTAAAACTTAAGACATGGGGCTTCTTTAGCTTTTTAGTCTTAGGAAAGATGATATTAAGATAATTTTCGAAATGTAATTCATTAGCTATTACAACGCTAGATTGGAACAAGTCCTCTACAGATGCAGGCAAAACTCTTTCTTATTCTTCGCTTCTTATTCTTCATGTACTATCTTAAGACAGATGATATTAATATATTGTTTGGAATGTAATTCATCAGCTTTCATAATACTATACTGGAACTTAACTGGCTGTCCTGAACTGGAGAAGTGCTAGGTTACTAGCTAGTAGTTCTAAAGTTATAACTTAACAAGAATACAAAGTAATTGATTGCAAATTTTGTACAGATCAATAATAAACCACTAAAATTATCAAAAACTTATTAAACATCCTTTTGCCAAGTTCTCAAGTTATCTGGGTAGAAGGTTCATATAATATTTTAATTTACTCTCTTGACTTTGTGGGATATATCAAAAATAATCATATTTCTAATGATTCCTTTAAAGTCAGGCATTTTCTGTTATGTAATACAATAGTTTATTAATTCTTTAAATTTTTCAAGTGAAATTCATACTTAATACCTGGAATCTTTTGGAAAAGATAATAAAAAATAACACTGGATACCATAAGCCAGTTTTCTTCATTCAACCGATGGGTTATCTACATGGAAATATTTGAATTCTTAGCCAATCCCTTTTCTTTCATTTATTATAATTTTAAGGTTTAAGTAACAACCTTCAAAATTTCACTAATAATCAACACGATATATTCGTCATTACCAGGAGAGCAAGGGAAAGGAGCCTGTATAAATGGAACAGTGAAAGTGAAAAACAGACAAATTGACAAACTAAATCGTAATTATAGAATAACATAGAAGCCTAACTATAAACATAGAAATCAACAGAGAACCCCCCCACCAAAAAATAAATTATCTTTTGGTAGACTATAAAAATAACTAGTTTAAGTTAAATGGTGAAAAAAAGTACTAAATGCCAAGTAAAAATTAAATTCAAGAACAAAAGTAAAACGAAAAAGACTTAACCTAATGAAATACAACATGAATCAATTTCCTTACTACGCACCATAAATACACTACATTTCGAATATGTATAGAAACAGAGAGCTAGAGTATAAGAAACAATTAAATTAATATGAGAATAGCAAAAGAATGAAATAAGTACCTTGCAGATGATTTGATGTAAGAAGTCTTTTCCAAAAAGTCAAATCATTTAGTTACTGATTATTCCGAATGAAGTAGAAGTAGAATACATGTTGATGACAAGTTACACAGATGAGAATATGATGCACATATGGCAGGTTATAAATAATTCTTCAACCATTTACATCCATTTATTCATTCTGGTTAATTTATAATTAAGTTGTCCAGCGAGAAGGATATTTATTTTAATTTTTTCTTTTCAATAAATGTCAGAATCTCTTGAAAATAAGTATGATGGACAAAGACAAAATATATAACATGAAGTTTTAAAATATCCATGAAACGAAAAATCATGTTTGCTAAAATTTGATAGTTGTTGATGATAAATGACGCTATATTTATAGAACAGCCCATGCTAATTCAGCCGTAGTTTCTTTGTATGATCATATGTTTCTTCATAGCAATGGAGATCTTTTTTCCTCTCTCAAAATAGAATGTTAACAATATTCTCTGAATTTGTTTTCTGCTGATTATTAAGAAATGAATTTATTTCTTCCATCTTGAATTGATTAAACAAACAAGTAAGATGATATGATAATGATCTGTATAATGATATGATAAAGACAACATACGATATTAGTTGACTTTATTTTATTTTATTTGTTTATTTTTAGTATTTTTTTTTACAAATAGTTTGTTATAATAATAATAAATTTACTCAATTCAAACTGAGTAATGCTTGATGCTATATTTAGCAGCTACAAACATACAGCTAATTTGTTCGCTTCAACAATTCAAAACACTGCGAAATTAAAAAATTCAGATCACTGATAGCCAGCGATTGAAACTGAGCACAATTATTAAAGGAGAAACAACTGTAACTGTAGATTATCTGTAGGACACAGTTGCAAATTTCTTTTTAATAGATAAAAAATAACTGCTATTAAGTTTTCTTCTTGACAAAATTAACAATCATTAATAAAATTTAGTTGATATTCTTGGAAGACAAATGAACGCTTGCTTAAATTTCAAAAGCAATTTTGTGAAGTTAGTACTTTGCCTCCAGTTTCTGATGGAAATTATCTTGGTCAATTATCCCATTTATTTTCAAATAGCAATTTTTCTAATACTGTGAAAGTTATTTTCTAATACAGTTTTCTAATGGTTTAGACCAAAACTTGTTAAGTGGCTAAAATATATTGTGATAGCAAATTTGCAATGGCATAGATATGAGGTAGATACCTCTCTCTCTTGTCAAGTGAGTAAGTTTATAGCAATATAACTGCTAAGAAAGTGATGAAGAAGATACACATGTTAAATTAAATGAAGTGGCTACCACTAGTTTGAAAGTATGTGCTTCTTGCCAATAAAATGTTTTTCCAAGAGCCACATTCTATAAAGAGGGCAAATAAAAGATGGAACATTAAGTTTTACATGTTCCAAATCAGTTTAATTATCAATTATTATTCTTTGCATAGTATAAATTGATTAAATGTGTATATATTACATTAAGGCTGTTGATCACCACGACTCACAAGGATCATTTCTGACAAATTGAATGTATTATTGCTTCATCATTTAAAAATTGACAACTCAAGTAGAAAGCTTCCTAATCCATTCTTTTTCAAAAAAATGCACATGAGATACAAAATATCAAAAGGAAGATAAATGTGTGATTCAAATAAGACAGTAAGAATAAATTATTTCTAAATGAGCAGCAAAGGTGAAAGTAATTAAATTGAAGTTCTTAAATTTTCAGGTCAAATATTGGTGGTACCACTAGACAGCAGATACTACTCAATCAAGCGAAGACTTAATAGTGAAGGGGGTACACACCAATAAAAGCATCAGTTAGAAAAATTAACTTCACACTAAAAAAATAAAAAGAGGCTAAATTGAATCAGGTTGTCTTCAGCAGTTCGGCTTATTTTTACTTTCTTCCTGAATAATTTCCAATTGCAGTAACAGCATATTTTTTACTTTCAAGACACTGCTTCTGATTTGGCTTTCACAAGAGTCCTTCCTCTTCAGTTGTCAGTTAAGACCAGTACTATCAAAGTGGAAATTGTGAGGTAATTCAGATATCTTCAGTCATTTGGTTATCATTTGATGAAACAAATCCCATGGTCGATCTTCAAAATTCTCCATTGTAAAAAATAGAATAAATACATAGATGCTTCAAATCCAAATAAACAAGATGTTAAGAGAGGATGCCGAAAAAAAAAAAAAAAAAGAAGGATGATTTCTAACAACAGTGTCGACGAGAAATACCAAGCCATCAAAAAAGGAGACTTTCATCATTATCACGTGGGAGCACATATATAAGATATACTTTTCAAAATGCTGAGTAAACACCTCATCATTGAGGATAAAGTCCACTGAATCTGAAATTCATTAAATAAGGTACTAGTTATTGAAGTTTTTTAATAATATAAATTAGTTATACTTATTAGTGGATATAAAAAATAAATAAATAATTGAGGATATAGCCCTAAAATTTACTAAATGCTAGCAACTCACTTTTTAAACACAATTATTTGTTTTCTTAATGACTCTTTTTATGAGAATATATTAGCACCCAGAAAGAAGCCAGTACAAGGCTAAATGAAAAGAAAATACAGCGCAATCCCATGTTGCTCTATTATCTCCCCATATAAAGAGTCAAGAGCATTCATGAACAAACTTAACCTTAAATCAAGGCAGGAAGTAGGGATCATAAATATCAAGTAAGAAAATAAGAATGATATCAAGTGAGGAAAAAAGTACTGTCAGATTCTACATAGGAAATCCTAACTATAAACGGCTTTATAGTACTTTCATATAAATATTCCTGATAATCAATAACTAGAATTTGAACATGATACAAAACTGAAAAATCTATTTCATGTCGCAATTAAAAAAATAATTTATAAAATTAATGAATGTAATTAATTAAACAGAGGGACTAAGGCAGGCATTTACAGTTTCTTAAAGCTTAATTGAACCAATTATAAGGGCATGATTGAAAAAAATATATATATATTAATTTTAAAGCTTAGAGGTAAGTTCCTAAAATATAATACAATTAATTTAATTCTTGACTCCAAATTAAGAGAATTATTTTTAAGAAAAGAAGTGATAAGATTTACTTATATTTAAACAATATTAGTTAATTGAATAAAATAGGCACAATATTTCATTCTGAAGAAATGAATGTTTACAATTTATCTATTTGTTTTTCAAAATATTCCGAGTGATCAGGAAGATTAACAATGACTGTATTTCTCAATCATTTTTAAGCAATTGTTGAAGTAAATAAGAAATATTATTTTCAATAAATAATTAATTGTAGTAACTGATTTTTTTTCTTATACCCATGCTTTTGATTGGATCGTGAGGAATGAGGTTAAAGGTAACCACTATACCTTAAAAAACCTATGGCAGTGGCCAAGTTTTTATTTATCAATAAAGATTGCCTAGGAATAGACGATTCTACCTGTCGCACCTAACAAGATAATTAAAACATTACCTTCCAAACACTCCCCCCCCCCTCCCAACAAAAAAAAAAATTCCTCAGTCACGAAATTTTTATGCAAATGAAATTTAAATAATGTAAGTGCACAAGGAAAAAAAGGCCTGAGAAAATACTTTTTAATAAATTTTATCCATTAAAGAATATATTTGTTGCTCTCTATAAAGTAAAATAAAATTACTTAAACTAAGACCCATGACTTGAAAATTATTACCTTTAATCGTAACTGTTTCAGTAGTTACAACATCAACTTACAATCACAATATATTTTACTGGCAAAGAATTTAGAACAACATACCTTTTGAAAATCTTTAAATTCTTGGTATTTAGCAAGTCTTTCTTCTTGGCTCATTGCCCTGTGAATTGCGACAGCAGGAAAATTCTGATCACAAAGAAGTTGTGCTAAGGCCATACACCTCTGGACAGATTTTACAAATATAACTACCTAAAAATAAAATCAATATGGAACAAAATTAAAACAATTTATAACAAAATATAATTGATAAATAAATATTACATTAAGTTAAACACAATTCACAATTATTTTAGTTATCAGTCTCTCTCTCTCTCTCTCTCTCTCTCTCTCTCTCTCTCTCTCTCTCTCTCTNTTTCGAGCATCAAGCTGGTCGTGGCCTTTACAGTGCCAATAATAGCAAAGTGACAAGTGACAGTGATTAACAAATTATTTTGAGGCCTCTTTATAAATAAGCACATTTAATATATTTGTACATATTAATTATTATAACTAATATATTTAGCTGTAATTAATTTATATTAAGTTATGTATTAATTATTAAGGGCAGTAGGTTAGTTAGTAATAAGTAGAGGTAATTATTTGTGATAATAAATCAACATAATTTATTTCGTTGTTCTCAACTATTAGTGACCTGTTGCCTGCCCACAACAATATTTTATCAAGCCTCTGTTATGTTTCACCGTTCTTCCATACCAAGCATATGGACGTCAAATTACTGGAGTATAAATATATATATATGTACACTTTCACACATTCCATTCCCCATTCAGCTGTGAAGCTATCATTGGAAGTGTGAAAGCAACACAAAAACATTTTTTGTAAAGCCCATGACCAAAATCAATGAATATTTCTGAAGAGTGTGGAAGCCTATGTGACATGAGCTATTTACAGATGAATGTAGAATGAACCATATACTTTTTGTATCATTAACTATATATATATAAAAATAAAGGTAAGTTGTCATACAATTCCAAGTGTTAAAAAAAATTGTTATTTCTCCAATATGAACAAGTTCTATAAAAATACACATAATTAAATACATATATAAAAAGTTGTAAAATACAAACACGAAAAATATAAAGTGTTGGGTATTAAACAGTGGTTCTACTTATCTTAGGCACAGATGATGTTTTAAAATCAAAACATTAGAATAAAACAAAAAAAAAATTAAGACTAGGGAATCTTCTTTTTAAGACTAGTTGTGTTTCTTTTTGAAATACTATGCGATCTATCATTATGACTTTATAAAAGCTGAAATAACTAAATTATTCTATCAAATCAAATCAGACACATAAATAAGGAACACAGGTTAAGTAAATACCTAACTAAAAGGTTATTTCTACCACCAATGAATATAGAACTATCATACCTTCTATTATCCGTCTTCATTGGTTTTCAGAAACCAATGAAGACGGATAATAGAAGGAATGATAAATACCTAACATTTTTTTAAATTAACTATTTATATAATAGTCTGATACATTGAAACAGTGTAAACTAAGCACATTTCCAAGATTTTCAAAAGACACCATAATTGGGTCATTGAGCAGAAATGATAGAACATAAATGAGAAAACACACAATTTAGAGAGTACTAAGCACTTCTGAGAGCAGAATGGGTAAAAAGGTCTTTCTTTATAGTGGTCTATAAAACATGGATCCATACTGACTGGGAAGGGGAAGTACTCCGACATTATAGTTTCATTAGAAAATCTTTTTAATAAGTTTTTCATAAAAATGTTAAATGAATTAAACAAAGATACAACAATTATTAATTTTTGTCTTCTTCTAGACCCCCACCTCCCTGATTGATTTAAACAAAAAATGAATTCATTCAACAACTTGCAATAAAAAGCTTAAATACCTAATTCAATTTGTATATTTTAATGCAAGAGGACATATTCAACACTCAAAATTATATTCTTAAATATTTTACTTAATATTATTTTTTAAATATAGATATAAATATAATTGTTATAAAACTATATATTACAAATATACGTTGTCCTATTTTTTTTTAGCTAACAATAGCACAAATATTCAGATATTAAATTTTGATCTTCACCTAGACCCCCCCCTCCTCCTTCCTTCAACCAATTTCATGAACTTTATAACAAGGTACATCTCAGTGGAATGAAAGAGAAACATGATTTGCAGCATTTATTTACATTTGTGGTTTAGTTTTGACATTTTCAGTATTGTCATACAATTACAATATACCCAGTACGTGTTAGTGTGTGGGTGTTGGTGTACTCATGCAGAAGGATATACAAAAGAAATACACTTAACAAAATCGAAAATACAAAGAATATTAAATTTGTAGAGAATTAAAAATAGTAGCTCCTTGCCAGAAAGAAGAAATGTACTTAGCAAACACTGATGGCAAAGGAGCTAGACAATCATGAGTGGAGTTTTTATTAATCCTACTGCTGATAGATTGCTTACACAGTGAAACATTGCTGGTCTCATTTTTAAATCCACCAACATACCTCCTCTTATTAACAAGAAGAAAAACCCACTGCCTCTACTAAACTGCACAATTCCCTCTTGCTTATACTTATACTTAGTACATTGATTCTTAAAACTGGCAAATGGTTACTAGCTTACCAAAAAATTTCATATTAGTTATATATTAGTTTTATTTTTGTGAGTTATATTTATTTTTTATTAAGCTTCTTATATATTTACATTGGTATTCATCATGATTGTGAATATTTTGTTTCCCTTGGTAGGATGTGCATATGTGTATAGTGATTGATAACATTAACATAAATATAATATAACAAATACATAAAATACTACATAAGAGTCATTCAATTAGGAGTTATTTTCAATTGATAACATACCTGATTAAACTCAAGAATATCCAAGAGGTCAAATAATTTCTTATTTTTCTCATTTTCTTTTAATTTGACATAATGTTGTTGAAGACCATGAAGGGTTAATTTAGCTTCATCATCAACATACACTTCCATTGGCTAAAAATAATACCAGGTGAAAAATAAAACTGATTAGAAATTAGGCAGTAGTTAGATATTAATATTTCTAATATTTCATTGCTAACATTTAGAAGAAATAAGTTACTAATAAATAAATAGAGTATCCCTCTTTTTTTAAAAACAGAAATAATGATACTCACATCTTGCATAAACTTCTTACATACAGGGCGAATATCTTTACTTAAAGTTGCACTGAACATCATAACTTGCTTGCTATGAGGTGTATTACGGAATATCTCCTGCACATCTCTCCTCATATCTGAAAAACAATTTGTACCTTTTTTTTTATAAGCAAAATAAAACTTTTGAATCCTTATTTCCAATTAAAAAATAGGGTGAATGATTGGAAATCATGTCAAAAAGTTTTTCAGTCAATTGAATTTTTTTATTTGTTTAAAATAAAAAAATAACATATTTTTTAACACTTAGTACATTATATATATTTAATACTAAGCTGCCTAATGTTTTAATTGATTTTTGAAGAAAATAATTAATCCATAACATATCTTTAAATTAATTCAGGCCAAAACTGGGATAGAATTGAGACAATAGTGTTACTTCATAAGAACCAAGGTTTAGGACCACAACAACCTAACCACTACAAAGTAAGTGGGTCAATGAATAACTTATTTTAGAATATATTCAAAGAATTAATGAAATCCGGCATGAAATGTATTACGAGGAAATTGTATATTTAAGACTGCTTTTATACTATTGAAGAACTTAGATTATTTACTGAGATGGTCCCTTCACGTTACAAAATTATGTTTTACTATAATTTTTGATGTGACTGGTTCTTAGAGTGCTGTACAGGCCACACGTGGGTAGGAGCCACCTGCTGGTTACAGGTTTTCAGATGCCACAAATTTCAAAGTAGTTTTTTTTTATCTTTAAAACTTTAAAATACAACTTTAAAGAGCAAAAATAGTTATTAAAAAAAAAACCGGAACCCAATTCATCAATTTGATAAATTGAAAAATAAAGGGGTTATGTCATTTCAAAATCTGCTATTTGGAAATCATGTTTCGATTTTTTAAATTATTATTTACTTTAGAGAAAATTGGAGTATGTGCTAGTTAATTGTTTCATCCTCTTCCTACTAACAATATTCCCAAGGCATTAAAGAAAATAAAAAAATTTTTTTTTATATTAACTGGAAAAATGTAGTTTATTTTCAAGGAATCTTCTAAACAATAATAAAATTTTCAGAGCTTTAGATGATCTAAAACTTATGCTGATGGGCTAAAAATGTTTTTATTTAATTTAATACTGTATTTTGTTAAAAACAGAAGTCACAGGAATTTGAGTCATATGATAAAAACAATAATAATAATGGCATATTAAGGAAGAAAAAGAGAAGAAGCGATAATCTCCCTACTGTATCTCAACATAATGAGCAGATTTTTATAAACCAATGGTCACATGATTAGATATAAACATAGAATCAATTAATTACTACTCTAATCAATAACGGACATAATAAATGAATATAAACAGAAGAAAAATTGTATCTAGTCATGATTTATTTAAAGAAGCCAGCCACCAACTTTTATTAAATTATTCTTTCTTCATATTTATTTAATTATAAGTTAGTAAAAAGAACAGTCGACAAGGGTGTTGTCATAACTAATCTATTTTCAGAGAATGAAACAAAAATGTTCTGGGCTTAGTTGGTCATAGGTCTTTACTACAGATCTTTGACTTTTAGGCAAATAAATATAAATAGGTAGTCATTGGAAGATAATAAATTGATTTTGTACAGCTACATTTTTTTCATCATATAACTAATTAGTAATATAATTTGCTATCATTACCGAATTGCTGCAGATAATAAATAAGAAAAAAAAAAAAAAGGAATACATACCCAGCTGTTCCAACATTTTGTCACATTCATCAAGTACAAAATGTTTTAGGTTCTTCAAATTTAATTTCTTGTTTCGAACTAATGCTAATATTCTGCCAGGAGTTCCAACAACAATATGGGGACAATTGTTTTTCAAAACTTCTTCGTCTTTCTGAATAGGCAATCCACCAAAAAACACAGCAACCTAAAAATAAATCAATAAGACAAGTTATATAAATAGGAGTTGAACCTTATCGATATAAAGTTAGCCTAAAAACTTTTTTATTGAGCTTCAAGAATAGTCTTAGGAACAACTAGCCCAAGCTTTGACCAACCTTGATTGTAATGAATAAGAGATTCTTATAACAAAAATACAACACTCAAATTATTTTAAGAAAACATGGTAGAGTTTTCATTTCTTGACAGTATAAAGACTTTTTACACTAGGACTTAAATACAAGATGTAACCTTCCTTAAAGCCAAAAATTGAATATATATATACCAGGTATGCAAGTTTAAAATGTCGTTTATTTCTTAAAATATATACACAGTAATTTAAAAAAAAATAAAATTTAGAAATGAAAAAGTCTGGCCTTCGCTTTCTACACATTTTGTCCATCTCTCGGGCAATATATGGATACCATTCCAAAAGAATGCTTCATCTTTATTTGAAATCCATTATCGAACCATTTTCGTACGTTTTCGAAATTGTTGAAGTGTTGCTCCGCCAATGAGTGTCCCATCGATGAGAAGAGGTGATAATCAGAAGGCGCCAGGTCAGGTGAATACGGCGGGGGGGGGAGGAGGTCCCAACCAAGCGAAGAAATCGTTTCCTTAGTCAATCTGGCTGAATGTGCAGGAGCGTTATCATGCTGAAGAATGACTTTGGCGTGCCTGTGAGCCCATTCTGGGCGTTTTTCGATCAATGCGTGACTCAAATTGATCATTTGTTGTCGGTAGCGCTCGGTATTGACTGTTTCGCCGGGCTTGAGAAGCTCGTAGTAGACTACTCTCTTCTGATCCCACCACACACACAGCATTGTCTTCTTCCCAAAACGATCCGTTCTTGCATTCAATGTGGATGGTTGTCCTGGCGTTACCCATGATTTTTTTCGTTTGGGATTCTGAAAATAAATCCATTTTTCATCGCCAGTTACAACTCGATGCAAAAAACCCTTTCTTTTGTGGCGTAAAAGCAGCATTTCGCACACAGTTTTTCGTTTTTCCATCTGTCGTTCATCCAATTCATGTGGAACCCATTTTCCAACCTTTTGAATCTTTCCCATAGCTCTCAGGCGATCGGAAATGGCTTGCCTAGTGACATTCAACTGTTCTGCCATCATTTGTTGGGTTTGGGTATTGTCTTCGTCTAATAAAGATTGCAATTCGAAGTCCTCAAACTTTTTGGTCGATTTTCTCGTTTTTGATCAGTAACATCAAAATCACCACATTTGAAACGTTGAAACCAACGTTCACATGTCTTGACGGTTGGAGCAAGATCGCCATAAGTCTCAACAAAAATTCGATGACATTCAGATGCCTTTTTCTTTTGATTAAATAAGAAAATCATGACATGCCGTAAATGCTCTTTATTTGGCTTAAAATTAGACATTTTTAACACCAAAGAAAGGTATGATACGTCCACGTAAACGACTTAAAAAAACTGACTTTTGTAAACAAATGACTAACAAACAAAATAGCGTTTAGAGATAAGCAAATCCTTCAATAGGCTAAGAGCGCATTCTATTGGAATTAAAACGACATTTTAAACTTGCATACCTGGTAGGCCCAAGAGAAAATACATGTGGAGGATGAACTTATTCTCGAGGCTCAGAGCACTAGAGAAAGTATACCCAGTTAGAGCTCAGTGTTCCCTAGGAGCATACCAGGAATCCTCTGGATTATTACAAACAAGCACAAAAAGAATGAAACTTACTGTGGGCTGTGAGCATTGTACCTGGGATGTCTTTGGCTTTGGTTCAGTATCTTAACCACCAGACCACCGTGCTCCTCTATAAAAATTTGGAAATACTTTGTGTACATTTTCCTATTTTTTATATTCACTATTCTTTTTCTTCCTCTTGTTCTAATTTAATACATAGATCGTAGTTCTGAATACTTGTTTTCTTTATATTTACACATACACACTTCTTAATCAAATTAAAAACAAGTGGTGGTTAAAATGAAACCTCAGCTTGATTTAATATGCTTCTCTGATTCCAGTGAATCGAGAAATATATTAAATCAAAATTTCTTCTACATTTTTATTAGAACAATATATAACTTGGTATTAAACTATAAAATGGATATTAAAATTAAGACAAATCAACCAGCTAAAATTTGGTTGATTACAATTGGGAGTTTACCAGAAATTCAAATTTTATAAAATTTTCATGGTTCAACAGTCACAATTATTATTCAAATAAAAAATATAAGAGTGCATGAGACTAAATAATAATTGTGTGAAATATATTCAATTTCTATTCAGAAAACTACAGGACAAGGGTGCACACATGCCATTGAAAGTTAAAATAGGAATAAACAAGTAATTAACGGTGTAATACGCCACATTATTTATAGTCCTTGCATGACCAATTTTATATTTATTAAATTATCAAAAAAATAATTATTCTCATTAATATCTTATTGATGTTATTAATTTTATTAAAAACCTATTTCATGATATAGTCACATTATTGCTATCCCTGTTATTAGAGAATTCAGAGCCTTTGCTTAGCTAAGAACAATATTAGTCGTATTTTCATGTACAGTTGGTATACATTCAGCATCAGCAGGACTATCTAAGACAGCATTGTCTCAATATAAGGATTATTGTTTACAAGATGATACAATTATTTCTATTTTACTTTTTCACTAATAATTAATATCACAATCCTCCCCGGCGAATAAAACTAAGATGGCCTCGTGACCTCCTAGGCCTTAATGCCTAAATTTATTAAGAGAGGGGTCGATGGGCCCCATCTCCCTGCACAGTGATGACCATTTATTTATTTATTAATAATTTTATTCATATTTTATTACATNCTCTCCTCCCACCCTGATTCCAAAATCGCTTCTAACAAGATGTTATATAACAGAATGTAATAAATAAAGATTTATTTAAAATAAATAAAATTTAATATTTTAAAAAGGAGAAAAAGAATTCAACACACTTAGGATGCAAAACTGTCATACAAATTTATATTGAGACTAAAAAGATTATGTATGGTGTAATTACTCAGTCACTGCAAGACCAATAACATAAAATGCAGTCTAAATAATGGCAATTATTAAAAAAAACAAAACTGAAAAACAAGAATGAGTGTCACAACTCATGAAATTTTTAATTGATGAAGAGACTGATTTGGTTTGTACCTAAAGCAGAAAATGGGGTAGGTAAAAAAAAAATTATTATAAAGAAAAAAGTTTTAAATTATTTATAAGCAATACCCTGTAAAATCCTTATTTGATCCTTTTTAGTAAAAATGTTAAAGACTAGGGAAGTAGGTTCGATGAAGATGTAAGTACGGAAAGGGATAATTGAAGGTTGCAGATGTTTCCTCTACTTGGGAGGGGAAATACTGAGATATTCTGATGAGAACTTCTAGGCTCTTCTCAGCATTATAAAAGCAGATCACCAGCGGCTCCCCTCCAAGTCAGTGATAAGTTAGTCTCCATCTGTGTCATTTTACGTGGCGAATCGCATGTTTCGAGCATCAAGCTGGTCGTGGCCTTTACAGTGCCAATAATAGCAAAGTGACAAGTGACAGTGATTAACAAATTATTTTGAGGCCTCTTTATAAATAAGCACATTTAATATATTTGTACATATTAATTATTATAACTAATATATTTAGCTGTAATTAATTTATATTAAGTTATGTATTAATTATTAAGGGCAGTAGGTTAGTTAGTAATAAGTAGAGGTAATTATTTGTGATAATAAATCAACATAATTTATTTCGTTGTTCTCAACTATTAGTGACCTGTTGCCTGCCCACAACAATATTTTATCAAGCCTCTGTTATGTTTCACCGTTCTTCCATACCAAGCATATGGACGTCAAATTACTGGAGTATAAATATATATATATGTACACTTTCACACATTCCATTCCCCATTCAGCTGTGAAGCTATCATTGGAAGTGTGAAAGCAACACAAAAACATTTTTTGTAAAGCCCATGACCAAAATCAATGAATATTTCTGAAGAGTGTGGAAGCCTATGTGACATGAGCTATTTACAGATGAATGTAGAATGAACCATATACTTTTTGTATCATTAACAATACAAAAAGGAATTTTACCTGTAAAATAAATTTCTCAAGGGAGATATTTTTATCAATAAACTTATGATTATTAAACAATAACTTACTTTGATGTTAGGCATATACTTGGAAAACCTTTCATATTCTTTGCTTATCTGAAAGGCCAATTCCCTAGTGTGACACATGACTAGGACTGTAACTTGGTTTTCTGTAAGCTCCATTTGTTGAAGGGTAGCTAGGACAAACACTGCAGTCTTGCCCATGCCTGATTTAGCCTGGCAAAGAATATCCATGCCAAGAACTGCTTGAGGGATGCATTCATGTTGCACTGAAAAACAGAAATTAACTAAGGAATCTATTCACACAAATAATAATTAAGTAAATTAGTCCATAATATATGCTTATTATTGCATTAAAGGCTATGATAAGAATTAATTAACTAAATTTCACTAATAAATCAATCATTTAAAAAATGTATTAAATTTACTGCAAAGAATGTTCATTGATCAATTTCAGTGTTAATTAAGAGAAATACACAAGAATAATACCTTCAGATGGATGTTCAAAACCACAATCTACTATAGCTCTCAATATTTCAGGTTTCAGTAGGAAATCCCTAAAACCTGAACTATGAATAGATACATAGGCTCCTTTAATTTCTTTTCGAGGAGCTGCATCAGCAGATCCTTCCACAACTGGCTGCTCAGTCTGTTCCTCATCATCATAATCCAAAAGATCATCATTATCAGCCATTTTAATTGTCTAAAAAATAAATAGTAAAACATAATATATTCTTCAGTAGAAACTAGATTTGAGCTTAACAGTTAAAATCTAAATTTTAGTTACTACACAGCAGTATACAATAAATTGAACGAAAACTACTAGAAAAATTGATTTTTTTTTTTTTTTGGTGGTCACTAACCTAAATAATACTGAATAAATAATTTAAATAGGACTTTTTAAACAAGAAAAACTATTTGTCATTTATTAACTAAGAAATTAGAACCGCTAATGAATAAATTTCGTTGACTATACTTGAGTACCAAACTTTTGAAAATAAATTTTTAGAAATTTATCTTAAGGTTAACTTCCCCTCTTGAATGCCTTATCTCACTTAATAATAACCTACGAAATTAATGTGTATGAAGAAAGGTAAGCTCACTAAGGGCAGCTCTGAAATGTTCTGGGGTGAAGAGTAGGGAAAGTACTCAAACCTTTATGGATATATTCAGAATCATCTTACTTATAAGAGTTTTTCCAATATATGTTATATAAAAAAAAATGTTAGAAAATTAAATTCATACCTATAAAGATAGATATATTTTTTAATAAGATGAATTTGATTTTGAGATATTTTCCATAATACGTATTATTGTAAAAATTTCATGAATGTTTGTTAGAAAAATCTTCTTAAAATGAATTACTCTAATTTTTTTTTTAACACTAATAATAAGAATATATAACAATTTTTCATTTTGATCTCTCAAAAATCACCCTTTCCATACATCGATTTAAGCCTTAGAAAAAACTCAACTAATGTTCACGTAGGCTTCGTCGGTCGTCAGATGTAATTACCATTTCATGTGCGAAAGCTCGGCAAATAAGAACAATTTGACTCTGTCCAACCCGGAAGATGAAATGGTAATTACAACTCAACTAATGGTTTGCAAAAAAAAAAAAAAAAACAACTTGAGACTAAATATAGTTTCTTTATTTTCAAAATTGAAGATGTTAGAGCATGTACAAATGTAAGTATGTACACAAATATACATTTCTGTATAACATTTTGAACAGAACACAATTTTAGCTTTTTGCTAGTAGGATCAGTAAAGATATACAATTTCTTTCAAAAGTCATGAAAATGTTTAGCTTTCATAACAATTATTACTGTTAACATTTATCTTTTTTGGGTAGTTGGATCATTATCCACTCAAATAAGGCACACTATCCTAAGAAAAGGAAGAATATAAGAATAATTACAATTTTATACTTTGATCTCTCTCTAAACCACCCTTTCCATTGATCGATTTCAGTCTTTAAAGAACATCTAATAGTTTGCCAAAAGATGCTAAAATTAAGTAAATAAAAAGTAACCCAGGTGGTATAAATGACACTACTGAAAATTAAATTTTGATTAACAATAACAACCTTTAACAAGACTATAAAAGGTTGTATTACTAGGCCATTATTTTTTCTTTCTTATACACAAAATAATGCCCAGATATACAAACAAGAACAAGACACATTTAATCAATACTACATTCATCAACCAAAAATTAAAAACTAATATCCCATATCAATTCGGTTAATAAAATTAGGAAAATAATAGACATTCCTAATATTAAATAAACGCAATACATAGAGTAACTTTGGAAGAAATACAGATACAGACAAGAGAAAATACCGGCTTTAGTGAGCCATCATTCAATAAAATATTGATTTAAATGAAAAATGTAAAATAAATATTCTAAAAAAAATTAAAACTAACAAGTGAGTTGTATTTAATAAGATAATTTAGAGAATTTAATTGTAAATTTAACGAAAATATACTTACAGTACAGTACTTGAAGATTTCAATCAACTAACGCCACGAGAAACTGAATGGAAGCCAAAATGGCTGAACTAGTACAACAAGCATTACACCAAAGCACAATAAAATATTAAAACTCAATAGCGTTTCGATAAGTTTTTATTCGAAATATTGTAATAAATTAAAAATACTCAATAAATTATACATTTGTTTAATTTAAAAAAAAATAAAATTTAGAAATGAAAAAGTGATAATAAATAAATCGATTTTATTTCTTAAATGTTTTGTTTAATATTTAATAAATACTGCAATACATTTTAAATTTATTTTCACTAATATTCATTAAAATAAGTTTTACTGCATTAAATTAAATTTAACATATTTATAGTTATATGACTATTCGACAAAACTTAAAAATGTAAGGCGGGTTTAAACTAATGGAACAAAGAGTAAATAAAACAAAACTCATCAATGATGTCATTAAATTGACATTTCAACAGCGCTTACTGTAAAAGTTCTCTTTTGTGAAGATGGTTTAGTCCAAATCGGGATATACTTTAATGAATCCGATGCAGAAAAAGTTGTCTATTTCGTGAGGCCAATATGATACAGGTACTATATAAAAAAACCCACACAACTCCTATGATTTAATTACGTGTGAAACTAAAGGTTAAATATGGACTTCAAAAAGACTAGGCTTTCAATCAAATAAGTTTTGTTTCTTAGTATCTGTATGGTAAAAATCTTTTCACATTTTAATCCAGTACAACATAGCAGGGTGGTCTCCATGACGTCATATCTTAGACGTAAAAACACAAGTTTGTAAAATTTTGTGTTCAAAAGATATATTTTTAATAACAATTTACTTAAAATAAAATAAAATAATCTTTAATTTTATTTTTTTTCAATTTAACGACTGAGGGTAATAAAAGAAGGGATTATCTGCAGGTAACAAAACTATTCTAAACTCTACTGGCACTAGGCAAGCTTTTAAAAGGTTCCCCTTGGCAAAACAAGTGTACCATTATCTGTTGCTTAAAAATGAACTCAGAACAAATCAAAATAGCAAGTAGTTAGCTGGCTACAATCATTTTATCAAAGTGCCTTTTATGTGCAACACTAATTCTTCCCTGATTTTTGTTGGGGTTCGGTCAAGGTAGGTACCCGTCTGGTGGGAATTTAAGTGTAAAACTGACATTTCTTCAAAGCAAAACAGCGGCTATCGTATTGTCAACGATTTGCTTTTAAATTGACGTTATAATCTTATTTAGTCTAAGACCACCTTAACTGTTTCTGTATTTTTTAAAAGTCCCGTCCAAAATAAAAAAAAATATAAAAGTTTTAAGTATAAATTATGATATTGAAATGGGGGCAATGTTCTCAGACCTTGAGGATTATTTAAATCCAATGTCAGTAAATATTGACATTTTACATGCGTCAAAATGATAGACACACTTGTTGTTGTTTACTATTTCCTTAATCCTCTACAGTTGAAATCGTTAAGAACCTTTTCTACTTCAGTGTAGTGTTAAATTTGTTCGCAAATAGACCTAAAATAAAACGTGAATTATGGGGAAAAATAAGTGTTTCTCCGAAGAAGAGCGCCGTTTGATCTCTTCACTTCACAAGGACGGTATGAGTTGTAGGGAAATAGCATGCCGAATCAAGCGGAGTTTTTCATCGGCCGCAAAATTTATTCGGCACAGGGAGACATATGGAACTTACCGTTCTTTTGGGAGGCTCCCTGTTTTGACATTAAGGGAAAAACGGAATATTCTTCGAATCGCATCCAACTCTTGCAAAACGGCAAGAGCAATTGCTGAGGAAGCTGGAGTTCAAACTAAACTAAGAAATCTAAAGGGTTATTATTATTTCTACCACCAATGAATATAGAACTCTCATACCTTCTATTCTCTGTCTTCATTGGTTTCTGCACACCATCTCCCGTTGGCGAGCGCTTTCGGACATTGTCCATCTTCTGGCCGAAAGCGCTTGCCTACAGAAGATGGTTTGCAGAAACCAATGAAGACGGAGAATAGAAGGTATGAGAGTTAAACTAAGAAATGTTTAAAGATTATTAAAAAAGTCAAAAACAATAGTTAGAAAAAAATTAAAAAGAAAACCAGTTTTGACTACCTGTCACAAATTAGTCCTGATGGCCTTTGCTCGAAATGTAATGTCATGGACTGAGGAGTGGAAAAAAGTCATTTTTAGTGATGAAAAAAAATTCAATCTAGATGGGCCAGATGGATATTCCTATTATTTTCATGACTTAGGAAAGGAAGAAAACATTTTATCAAGGCGTCAAATGGGAGGAGGCAAAGTTATGGTTTGGGCGTTAATTGGTTACAAAAATAAAGGAAATTTGATATTTCTTTCATCAAGAGTTAACTCAACTGAATATAAAAATTTGTTAGAGGAGCAATAGTTAACATTTAATGACATGTCTGAGGGCACACCAGTTATCCAGCAAAACAACGCTCCAATACATTCAGCAAAAATAATTAAAGACTGGTTTACCAGCAACAAAATTGTCAAATTAGACTGGCCTGCTGTCTCCCCAGACCTAAACATTATCGAAAATGTTTGGGGAATTCTTTCAAGAAGCGTGTACTCCGAATCAAGACAGTTTGGAACAATCGAAAAGTTACCAAACAGAATTTTTGAATTAATAAACGGTGGTGGAAAGGTCAAGAAGTATTAAAATGAGTTTTATTTATTTTTACCAGGGAGTGTGTCTAACATTTTGACGGGCCATAACTTAAATTTGAAATTTAAAAAAAAAATGTATATATTTTAAATATTTTATATATGTATATTTTTTGTATTTATTTATGTACACAAGCAGGCTGCTGATCAACTTCAGGCGAGTCTTAGATTATTTTAATACTGTTTTACGGGTGATTTGAAAAGGTGTGAGAGTAGGGATTACAATATTTGCAGTGTGTCTAACATTTTGACACTGAGTGTAATAAATGGGTATCTTCAAAACGATATATTATAGATTATGCTCCTCAATTAATATTTTTATTTATTTGAAGGGTAGAAACATTTCATCTACATTCCTCTGAATGATAGATAAATGGGCAACTCTATCAGGGAAGGGAGTCTCGTTTATGTCTGAGAAAATTTGAGGAACCAACAGCAAGTTACGACCTCCACTAAGGCAATGAATGCTTACGTTAGTTCCGTCAAAGGCGACTGGCAAAGTACAGAAACCCAAGCAAAAGATTCCGAAGTTGTGAAGTTCCCCACTGGTAATCAAACTTATAACATCCATACTGCTAAGTATTTATTTTATTATACATTATGCCATACAAGCAGATAGACCCTCAAATGAGGGCTGTAAAGATCTTTGGAAACCTCATCCTTTTGAAAGTGGATTGCGATGCCAATGCACATTATACCTGAGGGTGAGCATAAATCCTAACTTAAGAAGTTAGAGTTCATTGAGTTTATTATGGAAGTAGGAAACATTGGAGGCGAATCCAATTTCTTATAATTGAATTTATTATCTTTTTTCTGAAAGAAGGGAAATCAATGGTATTGTTTTCATACATTATAATTTACAGTAGTATTTTAAAAGTCGGGATGTAGCACGTGAAGTATCCGGCTATTGAAAATGTGACAGACACATCACATTTGATCTTGAATTGGATGCCTGGAACAGAACAACTTATATACCCGCCCTAGGAAGGCGGACTAGAAGTTATTAAAAATTTCATAAACTGCTTGAACTTTCACCATTAAAGAGGAAAAGCTGGCTCCTGAGATAATCAATTATATTGTAATTGTGGAATATGAAAACAACAGCGTGTGCTGGAAAATATGGTTCTGAACTACTACCTGCTGGAATAATGATCTAGTCGTGAAAAGAAAATATGTAGGACTCTTCAGTAGAGTAAAGCATGACGATGGCTGGGAAAACCTACAGAACAACACTTATGGGATATAATTTTTCTATTAAGAAAAAAAAGGATCACCATAGAAATAATTTGATAAATTGTGTAAACTGTCTACATAAAATTATTTCTTTGATTCCAATAAGTATTTTGAAGATTGTGGGACTGGATGGTGCTTGTATCAAAACAGTTTCCGAAACCGCCAAAATAAAATCCAAATTTACAGATAATTATTTTGCGTAAAATATCTCCTATTACAATAACCAATCGCAGTCGTGACGTCATCATTATTTTAGTATGTTTATTTGGTGTTATAGTTGAACATCTCTTAAATTAACTATACATTTTCAGTGTTCTGGATTTTTTACACTTTACTAGGCAAAAAAACCTCCCCAGTGATTGCTACTTTTGTGACATCACAGAAAGTAACTGCTCCACACTTGTAGCCATCGTCCAATATTAACCATTTAGTTACATGGTCATTTGCTCCAGCACTTTAACAAACATGGACCTGTTTATCACTACCTCATCACTAAATATATTGATACATATATATGTTAGCCACTACCGAATCATTATAGAAATTTATACATATGTAGCTATATAAATTTTCTATTACACTTATTTTTTTTATGCATTGGGTGCTGAGGAATAAATAGCAAATAATAATTTATCTGACAAAATATTAATGACATAATTTTGTCATCACGAATCCTTGAGCTTACCCAGAAAAAATTTTCTTGGCCACTCAAGTTGAAAAATAAAAATAAAATGTTTAGGAGGATGATTCTAGGTATATTTTTGTTAACCTTTTAAAGGCTATTAAGGAAGAGTGCTCTCCCAAAAGTCATATGTGTCCATTCATATATTTTTTAAAATGTAAGTTAATATATTTAAATTTTAATTTTTAAATTCCTTCAAATTTTGTCCATTGATGCTTTAAGATAAGCAATAAGATAAAAAATATGATGGAACATTAAACAAATATATATATATGTCAGATCTTTTCCACTATATTTAAGCGAACCAAGCCTTTACTGTGATTGCTACTTTGGTGACGTCATTTCAAGTAGCAGTTATGCTCACAAGTATTACCCTCCAATATTCGAGGATGGCTAGAATTATTTTATGCTGGACAGAGTAGATAAGTAGTTGTGGACTGCTGAAAGGTTTTAGTCACAAGTTAACCTACAGCCTATGACTGAGATTATGGATAAGCAAGGTTTCTTTGTCTTTTAGTGGAACTGTTAATTTTTGATTTATGACAATTATCATTAGTCACAACTTTTAAATGTTTCTTTTTTCTTTATAAATATTTAATTTAGTTGTGGTATTTTATCCCACGAA
>KZ807315.1:236846-258461 GCA_000696205.2 Oncopeltus fasciatus | reverse complement strand
AGCAATAGAGAGGTACTATGCCATCCCCTACTTGCCCTTCAAAAAAAAATTTTTTTATATTTTTAAAATCTTGTCGTATTCTTTAAACATTTTGAAAACTGTTTAAATATTTGGACATTTCAATTGCACTAAGCAATTTATTTTTCATGACTTAAAATATCCAAGAACTTTAAAGATAATTTTAATTCATTCTTAAACTTCTGTATATGACCATGATTTCATACTCTAAAATCAGAGAAAGGGCAATAGCATCTCAAATTTTTATAGAATTTTGAGAATTTTATGAACTCACTAATCTCTAGTCATTCAACTCCAAATAATATAAATTCTAGGGAATAAAAACTGATAAACTTTGCTCAGTAAGAATGATATTTAATTAAAGCTGAGCCCTTTCGAGGCTCAATGTCAAGCGAAGTGTAACAGTTTTTATTCATTATAATTGTATACCTTCACCCCCATTCATTGCAAAAAAAAAAATTTTTTTATAAAGGTTTCACCATTAACAAGATTAATATTATATTTAAAAGAAGTTTATTGAAAGAGGGATCAAGAAATTAATTCTTTACACCAAGAAGTTGTCGTCGACTCTTGGAAGACAAATTATAACTTTTGGATATTATTTAGATGGTACATTCCATGTTTTCTTGTGAGCTGGCTATCTTCTTTTTTTTTTTAATCATTCTATTTTTTATTTTATTATTTTTTTTTTTGGAGTAAATTTCCAATTTGGAAAGCACCTGCATAGAGTAGAGAAAATACCTGTCTACTCGGAAGGCAATTGGCACCCCTCCAAAGAAAATATTTTTATAAATACATTATTTTCAGTGTTTAAGGAAAAAATATCTGACCATTTCCTCCAATTCAGTGGTGATAAATTCAAATTGGCTCTCACTCCAATTTGATTATAACCAGCAATTATATTCTCAAGCTTGAGCCATTAAAGATATTTGTTTAAAATATTACGAATATTATTTAGAGATATATGACTATGTTAATGAGTTAATAAAATGCTGTAGTTTATTATTTAATTCATGATACCAATTCCCTTTCTCTGATTTCAGAATAGGAAGTTATTGTCTTAAACTCAAGATAAGTGTGTATTAAAAATTATCTTTAAAGTTATTGGATGCTTTAAGTGATGAAAAATAAATTGGTTATTTAAATTAAAATGTTCCAAAAATTTTAACAGTTTTCAAAATGTTGTTTTTTATCAATAATAAAAATGATTACTATCATATTATAATAATAAAAATAATAAAATAATTATACTCATATTATAAGACAGTCAAAATGCATGATAATTCTGCAAATAAATTTGATTAATATTGACATAAATTAGAAATATAAACATGAATATAATATATCTTCATATTATGATCTGTATATAATTATTCTATTATAACCTGAGAATAAAGTATTAAATTATACAGTTTTATTTACATTATATAGTTTTTTTTTTGTTTGTTTCCTGATTACAAACCAGTAGTTAATATACTTATTTATAGAGAATTGAATAATAAAAGAAGCACAGATAATTTTAATACTCATTTCATATCAGCACAAAAAAGAAAAGAAAAAAGAAACAATTATTAGTTTTTTATTTTCTATTCCCTCTCAATAATTGTTTGAAATTTTCGTGGGATAAAATACCACAACTAAATTAAATATTTATAAAGAAAAAATTAAATAAATTAAATGACGAGAGTCGACAAAATGTATGACAATGTCAGCTTCCTTGAGTACAAGACGAAGTTCTCGCCTTTCTCGTAGGGTAGATTCTCGCTAGGTAGAGGGAATTGAATAAGACAACTAACAAGTCCTGGTAGTATAACTGGAAAGTACACCGGCCCGGACAGCAGGAGATCCAGGTTCGATTCCTGGCTGGGACAGATAGTTTTTTATTTTCTATTCCCTCTCAATAATTGTTTGAAATTTTCGTGGGATAAAATACCACAACTAAATTAAATATTTATAAAGAAAAAAGAAACATTTAAAAGTTGTGACTAATGATAATTGTCATAAATCAAAAATTAACAGTTCCACTAAAAGACAAAGAAACCTTGCTTATCCATAATCTCAGTCATAGGCTGTAGGTTAACTTGTGACTAAAACCTTTCAGCAGTCCACAACTACTTATCTACTCTGTCCAGCATAAAATAATTCTAGCCATCCTCGAATATTGGAGGGTAATACTTGTGAGCATAACTGCTACTTGAAATGACGTCACCAAAGTAGCAATCACAGTAAAGGCTTGGTTCGCTTAAATATAGTGGAAAAGATCTGACTTCCTTCTTACTTGAAGTAATTTGTTGTTTTGTATTTAATTTTTGTGTATTAGATCTTCCTCTACAATCACCTATACTGAGAACTTCTTATATTTTCATAAAATGCTTAATTAACTTAAACGGATATTCGTTTAGTGTAAAGTTCTTGTTTAAAAAAAATTAATATGACTGATTCTGAGATTGATTTATTTAATTTTGAACCGAAAGACCGGGTTTTATTTGTTGGGGAAGGCAATTTTTCATTCTCTTACTCTATTTTGAAATATTTTAAAAATAAATCTAAGATTTCTCAATTCCAAAATGTTTATGTTACCTGTTACCAGAAAGAATTATCCCCAAGTGCTATGGAAAATGCAAGTTCGTTAAGAAGATTAGGTAAAAGCTTACCATAGTTTCTGATTATTTAATTTATTTTGTAAATATTTTTTAATTTAAGTATTTATTCCAGGTGCAGAAGTTTTACTGGATGTAGATGCTACAAAATTAGACATATCTGATGTCTTATGTTCAATCAAATTTGATAAGATTGTTTTTAATTTTCCTCATGTGGGAGGGAAAATGAAAATTCATTTGAACAGAGACCTATTAAAACGTTTTTTTATAAGTGCTTCTAGAGTTTTAGCACAATTTGGCAAAGTTGTTGTAACTTTGTGCTCTGGTCAAGGGGGTACATGTTTTGATAATATCAAACGCCGTTGGGATGATTCATGGCAAATAGTTGAGCAAGGAGCTCATGGAAATTTTATTTTATCTAAAATTGGCTTTTTTCCACATAAATTGTTTCCTGATTACAAACCTGTAGGTTATCGGGGCAGAGAACAAGTATTCGGAACTGATTCCGCAGTTATACATTATTTTATTAAGAAAGACCCGATTATTACACACTTTCAGCCTTGTTATTTTAATGATTTATTGAATTTTCAGTATGTTAACGAGCATTTATTAGTTTCATCAATCCATAAGTTTGTAATTGATACTAGCCCTTTAAATAATCCCAATAGTCCTCAGATATTTCTTTATAAAATGCTAGAAAATTCTATTAAACTTGATGGTACCTGTGCAATAGTAGCATCTGATTTGCCTTACCATGTTCCATTTTGTGAAGATCAAGCTTTATGTCTGTATAAGAATGAAACTTCTAGTTTGAGGAGTAATCTGATACAAGTCATTCAGTCATCAATTATCAAACATGAACCATTTTTGGTTCTTGGTTTAGTTTTTGCTAAACCCTCCTCTGATTTTTCTCATTTTTGTGCTAAGTGTCACTGTGTAGGAAGGTGTTCTCGTGATGCAGTGAGCAATTTTTTTTCTGAATTAGTTACATTTTTTAAATATTCTGGTCTAATTTTTGAAGTAACAGAGGAGGAATTAGAATGGAATTTCTATTTCCAGAATGAAATTTTGGGCAAAAATAAAGTAGCTTGGGGGGATATAGAGAAGACAATAGTAACTTTCGATTTGGACTTGCTTTGTTCTTATATTTTTAATGCATCTGTTCGCCAGTTATGGTCTCCTGGGTTACATATCGATGCCGCAAAGTGTACTTTAATTTTACCAAGTTTATACCCACTCTTATTTTGTCATGACATTAGTTTTTCAACTAAAGTTTCATTGAAATTAAATGAATTTTATCACTTTCTTCATCAGCTGCCAAATAACATTATTGAATCAGTTTCTTTAGTCAGCACATATTATCTGAGCTGTTCAGAAGAAAATTCATACTGCTTTAGACTGACTTATAGGTCTTTTAATAAGCCTCTCAATAGGAAACTTGCTATTGAATACCATGAGAATATAGTTGGAAAAGGTCTAGAGCTCATTCTAAATGTTCGGATTCGATGAGCTCTTTTTCTACCTACAGAGTAGAGCAAAATATTTGACATTCTTAATAACTTGTAGGTAATATAACTTTTTACTGGGATTATTATTGTTGCTATTTTAAGAAAAATATTCTATAACTTCTTTCATTTCAGCCTGAAAAAACTTCAAGAAAAAAAAAAAATGTTGAAACTTTGGAGGCCACTGATGAGAACATTTTCTTCAAACCATGATCCTCTACCTTTGAGAAAACTGAGACGGAAATCTGCGTCTCTTCAGGTATATTTTGAAATAACAATTTTCTGTGTATAAAAGTAACTAACTTTACATTATTAGAGAAAATTACTTGAGTAAAATACTGTCAGTTATATTAAAATAAGTTCAGATATATGTGATCATATATTGTTTGAACAATGGTTATTGTTTAAATTCAAAATTTTCTCGACAGGTATTCTGAATTATAATTAGAAAGTATGTAATTAAAAGAAATACAATTATTTAGAATTTCTAAGGTTTTCATGACTGTTTATCTTTTATTAAGGTTTCTGATATCAGTAATTATTTCATAAATGGGTTTAGGTCATCCTTTACGCTCTAGGGTTTTCACTGCTCTTAAGACAAACAAGCAAAAAACATATAGGGGAATCAATGTATTCCTTTTCATACTAATCTTTCAGTTATTCTCAAAATATCTCTCCTCTCAGTTGTCCAATTCAAACCAACTACCGTTTCTCCTTTACTTAACATGTAGTGGGTGGGAAATCGTATGCTGAAGTCTCTTATACCCACTAGGGTGTCCACATCTACCCAAAAAATTCTTATGTTGGTAAAATAATTCTTCAGGTCAAACACTGCACAAATAAACCTTTTATCCCTTCACCATGACAGTCATAATGAAATGGTCCTCTGAAAAATTGTGCGATTTCATTCATTTAAAAATAAAATTGCACTATTTTTCAAAATGTATGAAATTTTTTTAAAACCAAACTTATAATGTTAATTTATGTTTAAATACAAATAATTGAAAAGTATTTTACTGAGTTCCTTGATAACTTATATCATGCATGAACTTTTAGTTGATTAGCAAATGCTAATGATCTAATTTAGCCTTTGAGAGATAAGGTGATTTTATAGTGATTATCCTTAGTAGAGAATTTGTTGAGATTTGGTCTAGGTTGGTCAAAAAAAAAAAAAAAAAAAAATATAAGTATTTATTATTATTTGCTAACACTTTGGCTTACATTGCAAGCCATCTTGAGGGCACAATGTCATAAGAAAAACGAAAGACTATATGATTTACATTATTATTATATAAAATTAACATAACTAAAAATACTGTTTTATTATTATACATCAATGTTATATCAAATGCTGAGAAAAAACAACTACAAAATGTGTAGAAAGTTCATACCTACCTATCATGAAGGATAGGTCGGTGTGGTGAACAAATTCTCTACTAATAATCTCCACGGTTAAACAACTATTCTTAGGGTCTAGCAATCTTTCCTGGCTTTCCTTTATTAGCACTAGCTCTCCTCTAAAGAAAATAAAGCAAATAAATAAATTTACTCCTTGGTCTATGTTTATTTTTTGAATGAGAAAATATATCTAATGTCCCTCGAACTCCTATCCTAGATTTTATCTTTGCATTTACAATGTTACAAAAATAGAATGTTTTGAGAAATAATAATTTTTAACAACTTAAGTTGTGATAACACTTGTTATTGATTAAGGCTTGCCTTTCAGCCAAGTACCATAAAGTACATAAACATAAAATCATTTCATGATTTCGACATCTTCCCTATCTACTGGTCCACCATTCATCATGCCAAATTTTTCTCTCACAAGAGCTAATTTATTTATAATTTAAAGCAAATTAGTCAATTTAATTATTGTGGACTCCTCTCTCAATAGTTTTATGACTATGGATATGATTTTTTACTTAAACGAAATTCAAGTTAAATAAGTAAAATGTAGTGAAGAAAACAGATTGGTTCCTATTTCTCTGTTGAAAGTACTGAAGAACTCAGAACTAGAAGTTGAGTGAGTTGGTGTTCCTTGTGTTAAGGAACAATAATAATTAGATAATTGTAGTTGGGGTTCGGTCAAGGTAGATCCACAAAAATACTAATTTTAAAAAAAGTGTATTTTTTAAAAGATTATCTGCCAACGTTTCGGCTTACATTGTAAGCCATCTTCAGGGCTGTAGAAATACAATGTCATGAGAATTCAATAATAATTGACAATAATATAATATAGAATTACAATAATGTAATGTGATATCAAAAGTATGAATGTAGAAAGCTATGTAAGAGAATTTAAAAAGATTTAAAAAAAAAACAATTTGAAAAAAAAAAATTGAAAAACATGCTGACAGCAACTTATTGAAGAATAATTGAATAACATTAAAACAGTAATTTACCACACCTGCTTATCATGAAGACGAGAGAGGACGTCCTGTTCCTAGGTTCACATTTCCATGACTAAGGAGGAATATAATTTTTCAGAAAGAACCAGTGTGGGGGGGTAGACATGGTGGGGGAGAGGTAAGAGGCAGAAGGTACAAAGGGAAAGTGGCCTATTTGAAAAGAGGGCAATAAAAAGGACAAAGGAAAAAGGAAGGGTGTTATTGTGAATAGGTAACTTTGGAACTGGGAAAAATGTTTGACAGGTTTATTGAGAAGGAGGGCTGATGGTTTTTAGATTGTTGAAAATGTTAGAATAAGTTGAGGAAATTTGTTCTATGTTCATTCTGTCGCTAACTGTATAGTGTTGTAAGTTAATGTGAACAATTTCAGAGAAAAGGCGTTTGTGTTCATAGGTTTCAGGATGGTTATGTCCTCGAAGTCAAATGTGTGTTCTTCATGAGAAACATGTTTAGTGAAGGCAGTTTTTGTTTGTCCAATATAAGAACCATGGCATTTCGGTGTGGAACAGGGAATTTTGTAGACGACATTAGTTCTGTTAGGAAGGGGGATGGGGTCTTTGAGGATGAGGAAAGTCCTTTTCAGTTTATCAAAGCAGGATAACACACAGACAACTTTGTGTGCATCTTCTCAGTTGTTTGCAGTAGACTTCAGAATTCATAGAGCTTCCATCAGAAACAAATTAGTGATGAGTAACACCTTAAAAATTCCAAAAAATGCAAAGTATGAATTTTTGTTTTCAAATTGTTCCCTTGTATGGTAGCAATCAGAAAAGCAGTTGGACCTCAATCTAGTCATTGCTTTCAGGTATTTGGATTTGATTAGTAACCCCACTTTTCATTGTAGGTGACAATCTCATATCAGATGGGTTTTAAATAAATTTTCACAAATTACTTACCTCATAGCTGATTGTTGAAGAATAAGTTTGTGGGGGACCTGATCGCCTAAAGCCCTCTTCCTTTTAATGTTGTATCTTCACTGCTAAATTTTTCAAACTAAAGCCATGCAGTGTGCTTTTCAAGGACCTTCCTTTTCATATTTCATTTTTTCTATTTTTTTAATGCCTTAAAACTATGAGAATTTTGTAGGACTGTTTGTTTCTTCTTGAAACAAATAACTAAACAGGCTTTTCCAAAGGAGTCAAAAGGGACTCCTTTAAAAAAGCTTAGAGAATGCTCTAAATGGATTATTAAGTATTGGGAAGTATTAAAAAGTTAAAAACATTTACAGAGACCTTTGAAATCTTCAATTTGATTAAACTGTTTTTTTCTTATTTTATTTTTATACCCTTTTTATATATACTATAGAATAGGACTTTCCAGAAGTTTATTAGTGGAATCACAATTGCTGATATGCAAATAATTTATTTATATTTTTTAGCCGATGAAACATATTGTTGATGTGAAGAGAGTGAGAGCTATTGGTGGCAAAGGTGGTGATGGCTGCATTTCATTTCTTCAACTTTGGGTTAATGAAACTGCAGGGCCTGATGGTGGTGATGGGGGATCTGGAGGGCATGTTTTGTTAAAGGTACGACCTCCTTTGATTTGGCTTATTTTTTTTTTTTTTTTTTTTAATTTAAATAATAATTTGTCTTTGAAGATTCACTTTCTAGTTTTCCAATAACTAAACTTTTAAGTTAAATAAAAGTGGAATAATTATAAGATTTTAATTATGACATACTGTCCAAATAAAAACCATTATATGTCTCTAAGTTATTGAGTTTTGATAATTTTTATTATCTCTCAGTTTGTGAAATTTTTCTCAAGCTGAGTGAAATATTTCAAAAGCTGAGTTTCTTTATCCCCTTAGATAATCTTTGTGTATCAAAAAGGAGATCCCTATTCCCATTTACCATACCAACATATATTCCTTTTCATCTCTTTTTGTTTTTGTATGTTGATGACTTTACTTTTCAGGCTACTTCTGGTATAAATTCCTTAGAACATATTGATTCACTTCTCAAGGCTGGAAATGGTGAAAAAGGATTTACAAAAGACTGCCATGGAAAAAATTCAGATCATATGATTATTAGTGTAAGTAATAAACTCTGCAATATTCAGCTATGATTTAATGTAAAAAATTTCATCTAAAGGAGGGATATGTACTTGGCTTTGTTGTTTTTCCCTCTCTTTTTATTTCCTCCTACATCTGATGAAAAAGAGTTAGTGACTTGGAATTGTTTGGCTAATATTCAGTCAAAGGATCTGATATTAATGACATCCTGGTAATACAGACCTTCATTCATTCATTAATTTCGAGCAGTGATTAAAAATACAAATAAAGTTAACAAAGAAGAATATTTAACTTTTTTCAAAGTTGTCTCAAATGCTGTCCTTACCAGACTGAGTTGTACATGTTTTTACCATTTGGGACAAACCACTGCACAAGTATGTCATTTTGATATAATTTTTAGTTCATATATTCAATTATGTTAATAAAATAAGTTGGTCAATATCTTATGTAGCTTCTTCCATCTGAAATTCGGAATGATAGGAAAATTATTGTATTGAATATTTTTAATGAAACTTTTTTCATCTGGCTTGTTAAAAAAAAGAAAAAAAGAAAAGGAAACTAGACAATGTGATTATATTATGAGAACTAAATAAATTTGTTAATTTGAATCATACTGGGAGCTTCAAAAAAAACTCTACCTCAGCTGGGATTCGAACCTGGGATCTCCACTATCCGGGCGAGTGCGTTAACCAACTACGCCACCGAGAGACCTGAGAATAATTTCCAGTTCCCTGCACTTCACTACTCCAAGTCTGACTGCCAAGTATGATGAATATATCGTCTTGTACTCGGCGGAGATAAAATTGCTAGCTATTTATTAGACTCTTGTTTTGGCAAAGAGCCACTACCTGTCATTCAAATCATGATGATAATTGTGGTATTGTAATCTCACATCTCATTATTAATTTTAATCGTACAGGGAGCTAGAAAAAAACAAACTCTTTACCGTCTCTATTATTGGACCCGGGTTTGACTCTGGCTGAGGTAGAGAGTTTTTTTTTTCTAGCCAGTTAGTAGTCCAAAATTAAATTTGTCTTGTCACTTTTAAATGCAAAACTGAACTCAACATTAAAATAATTGTTAAAATATATTTTGAATAAAATATACAATTTGGTGATCAGGAGTGAGATTTTATCTGTATCCAAAATTTAATTAGGATCATTTTTATGGTTTAGCAGCTGCAATTACTGAAACTGAATGAATTCTATTAAGTGATATTTAAAATTTAAACATAAGTGATTCAGCATTTCTTTGTTATTTAGAAAATTAAAACATTAGGAGTGGTGTTCGTATGACATGGAATGTTTTAATAGAAAAATTCATTAACTACATGCTGAGGATTCACACAGTTTACATATTTCTTGCAAGTCAGACTTCTATGTTATTACCATAGTTCCTTAAATAGTTGAAGATTATGAAATTAATATAGTTTCTTTGATTTGATCAATGAATTTTAAATCATACTACTGGTCATATTATATTTATAAGAACAAATATTTATTATAACATCAGAAATTTGCTAAGTCTGAAGACAAGGCGCAGCTTGGGATTTAAAGTGGGAACCTTCAAAGGAAATACTGTTTGTAAGCTATTGATCACCTGCCTCTCTCTTGTTTCTGGGCTCTTATTAATTTGCCTAAGTATTTCTTTACAGGATTAATTATTTTATTACTTACGCCTGTCTACACTCACACACACACACGCATGCTTGGGTGCGCACACACACACACCTATCCACTCACTTACGTTATAAAGTGTCTAGATCATGCTTATTGTTCTTATACTTGGCCTAAGAATTTCCTGCAGTTTGACTGTAATAAATGTGTTATACTCACAGATTTTTTTTTTTTTTTAACTTAGTACTAAGAAAATATATTTTTTTTACAGGTCCCTATTGGTACTATTGTAAAAAATGACTTTGGAATAGTGGGTGATTTAGATAAGGAAGGGTGCATGTTTGTATTGGCAAGAGGAGGTGCTGGAGGCAGAGGCAATCATTTTTTTGTTAGTGATACAAGACAGACCCCAATGATAGCTGAAGTTGGTGCTCTTGGTGAAGATTTAACATACGTTTTGGAGTTGAAATCGATGGCTAATATTGGTCTGGTGAGTGATTTAAATAAGTTTAAGCCGCATTTAACACAGACAATTATTGTCAAAAATAGTGTTATGCTGAACTGATTTCACTGCTATACTTTTAAATTAATCTTTGCTGCTATTTTGCTTCTGTTCATTTTCTTCAGAAATAAAATGTCATAATTGACCTAAAAATAAAATTACCAACTTCCTTCAAAATTAGATGTTTCATTTTTTTTTAAACAAAAAAATCTGCAATTTTAGTTCTCATAAACACATTTAAAATAATTTGAAAAAAAAAAAAGTGCTCTAGTGAGTATTTTTATTTATCCTAATGTAAAAATAATCTGTTTGGTGTAACAATTTCAATTTCAGCTGGTTTTAAATAAGATGGAACTCTTTAGAGTGGGGATTTTCACTGAAATCTAAAATTTTAGTTGAACTATTTCGTGCTATATTTAGGGTGAAATATTATCTTTAGGTTCTCAGTATCCATTACTCATTTAGTTATTCAAGTCTTGTCTTAGGATATGAACAGAATAGAACATTTGGAGTTACTTATTGGGAAATTGTAGTTTATAGCTCCTGTTTTATAGGAGCTCCTGCATTATGTTAAATGGTGTTTTACTTGAATAAAGAACACCAAGAAAATATAAGATTTGCTTACATTTTTAGCATTATTTAATTTTTAGAAGTAGCAGTATATTTAATGTGGTACTCAGTGTCAAAGTAAGTAAATCATGCTTGCTCTATAATATGATATTTTCTTTAAAAATGGTAATTTGCTCAGAATTTTATTTATTATTGACAATCTATATAAAAACTAGTTAATCTTCAAAAATACATCATGTAGGAACAGCTTAAACTAGGTATAATAAATCTGATAATAAAAAAAATTTCCTAAATAAAAATTAAACCAATGACCTCAGCAGAAGAAAAAATAAATTAAACAGTAATCAATTATACATTTACATTTTATATTGTTAATAATTATGTTATATAATAACAATAATTACTGTTCTATATAATTATTGTTTTGGTATGATTTAATATTGTTATTAAGGTGCTTGTTAACAGCTGCTCAAGTGAGCCAAAATGTATTATAATGAAGTGATAAATGTATAACTTTCACTGTTAAGCCTTATTGGTGCACATCTATTTAACCTATTGATAAATGATAGTCTTAAGATTGGGAGTTTTCTAACTGAAACAATTAGACATATTTAGTTTCTATTCAACAGTTGGAAATTATAGTTTCTGTTCAACAGCAAAAGTCATTCTTATTTTATTATTAATCTTATTTTAATTTATAGATCGGTATTATTCATCATGTTAGATAAAATACCTCTTATTCACTATATAGTACTCAAATGTTTATCTGTTCCTATTTCAAAATATTAAATCCTTCTATAACAAAAAAAAATTTAGAAATACATTACAAAGTATAAAATATTCTTGAGATGAATACTTATGTTTATAGGCAACATATTTTCATGCACAACAGTAGAGTCCTTATAGAATGCATAATACCCAAACTGAGCTTTTGATAATTTCTAAAGTTTTGTGCTGCAGCCAACTTAAAAAAAAAAAAACTGTATGTTTTCTATAATAAAATTAATGATAAATATAAAAACTTCAGCTGTGAAAAATGTCATTGTGTTGTGTAATATAACTGGAGTTACAATTCTTTCAAAATTACTAAAAAATGCAAAGTATAGATTTTTTTTTTTTTAAATTGTCCCCTTGCAGTAACCTGAAAAGTAGTTGGACCGTGATCTAGCCATTGATAAGTATTCATATTTTGTCAGTAAACCCACTTTTCATCTCAGGTACCTGTGGTTGAATTTGGCTCAACAACTTCCTGCAGATCCTAATCCATTAATTAGGATTGCTCGGTGCCCTTCTTACTTTTCAACATAATATCTACATTGCTAAATTTTTCAAACCAATACCATGCAGTTTGCTGGTTAATGACACATTCCCCTTCATATTTAATAATTTTATGAGTTTCTTCAGCAGTAAATTTCTTCTTTTTTTTCTAGTAATGCCTTAAAATTATGAGAATTTCGTGGAACACTGTCATGTTTCTTCATTGAATCAAATAACTAAACTGATACTTCTTTTCAATAGGTCAAATGGGATTTTACCATCTTACAGAATACTCCAAAGGGATTAGGTATTGGTAAGAATTAAAACATTTACAGTTCATTTAAATCTTGAATTTTACAAAATGGTAATTTTTTTTCCTCTCCTTTAATTGACATAACAAAATTTGTTTATACTTTTGAACAAGTTTTGTCCTCTACATATTTTTACTATTTCAAGTTGGGAACAGTATTTGAAAAATAAAATAAATATTAAAATATGGAGAAAATCTTGACAGTGCCATTTCATGAATAAAGTTTCTAAGCATTTAAGGAGCACTACTACTAAAAAACTAAAATAATTTTTGCAAATTGAATCATAATTATTTCTATAGATATATCATAATAAATTCACTCTTTACACTTTTTTGCTGGAAGGACTTTTATTTGTCCAATTTAATTTATTTATTATATTAAACTTGTCTTGTTAAATTTTAAGTTTAATAAAAATCTATTATAAATTTACTTGATTTACTATGATAGACCAATATGCTATACTAGAGTGACATCTAAGAATGTACCAGGATAGGTATCTTTTCGCTCCTGGGAAGAGGATAAGAAATCTACAATGCAAAATACCTGCAGGACAGTTGAATGATTAGATCAGAGGCCAAACTGATGATTAGGAAGAATATTTAAGGAAGTTTTATAAGTATCATTAATTTAGAATAACTTTCTCAAATAACTTGGAAATTGAAGGAAGAAGGCTATTAGGCCATATATGTTATAATAGTATGATATGTAATAAGCAGTTTTACTGGGTTTGGGAAAAATTATTATAGAAATAATGATTTTTGTTGTGGTAAATCAATTCCACTTTAAATTTTATACAAGAAATGCAAGGGAGTTAGACTAGAAGAGATTATCTATCTAGTTGAACCATATAATACCATTGTGTTTACCAATGGTATTATGTTTATCTTAATTAATCTTAATAGACTATCTTAAATTCACCAATGGTATTTTTAAATTGTATCTTGGCTCACCACCAATAAATATTTTAATCAGTGACACAAAATATCCTCAGCATAACTCTTTGATATAATCTTTATGTTAGGATTGTGCTAAATTATTTATAGTTTTGGGAAATGGTTGAGTCCAAGAAAATTGGTAAATATTTAAGTGATTGATTTTATTGTTACTTAGGTTGGATTCCCAAATGCTGGTAAAAGCACATTACTTCAAGCCATATCAAGAGCAAGGCCTAAAGTTGCTCCATATCCATTCACCACATTAAAACCATATATGGGTGTCATTGAATACTCAGATTATGAACAAATAACAGGTAAATATATTTGTTGTTATTAAAATTGATTCTCTCTCTCTTTTTATTACAATTTTCATATACAAATTATTTGAGGGATGTCCCCATTGGCTTATTTAGTTGTGAGATTTTAATTCCTTATCTGTTCAGGCACTCATTAATAAATTTAAATATAATACATCTAGTAGTCTCATGAAAATATGGAAGGACATTTTCTCTTTCAATTTGATGACAGAAAAACTATGCATGGGGAAAGGCCCTTTGATCCCTCTCCGTTTTAGTCGCCGGGGTGAATTGGAATCCGATAAGGATTGGGTATATGGATTAGAATAAAATTGGAGTTTACTATGGAAGAGCATGAAGCTGGTGGAGAGGGATATTAAAATCGTGATCTGTAATAGAGTTGGATCCATAATATGGGCTGTTTCTTGGAATTTTGCACTGAAAGGATTGTATTCATTGGATATTGAAGGCTTAGTGGCACTCCAGAGTTCTACACCCTAGGTCCAGATTGGTCGTATTATGAACTTGTAGTGAATCTCTGGCGTCTACAATTGATTTTAATATGTTCCAGTTTAGTTGTGAATCTAGATGGAACGCAAGGTAACGTACTGAATCAGATAGAGGTATAGGGATGTTATTATATGAATCATTATTAGAAAGTCTTTTCTTAGCTGAAAATTACCCTCTACGCATTTGGACTAATTTATTTTAGTCCTCCATTTGCTTCATCTCTGCTGTATTCCATCAAGGTGGTTTTGTCATTTGCAAAGAGGGTATTAGGATGAGTGGGGATGTCTGCAGTATAAATGGGATATATCCAAGAAAACTGCCTTGTGGAACGCCTGCTTTCACAGAGAAGTGATTAGAATAATCTGATCCTTGCCGGACCCTAAAGAAATGGTTAGAAAGGTAAGATTTAAGGATTTGGTAGATGGCTTGTATGATAGACCAATATGCTATACTAGAGTGACATCTAAGAATGACCAGGATAGGTATCTTTTCGCTCCTGGGAAGAGGATAAGAAATCTACAATGCAAAATACCTGCAGGACAGTTGAATGATTAGATCATAGGCCAAACTGATGATTAGGAAGAATATTTAAGGAAGTTTTATAAGTATCATTAATTTAGAATAACTTTCTCAAATAACTTGGAAATTGAAGGAAGAAGGCTATTAGGCCATATATGTTATAATAGTATGATATGTAATAAGCAGTTTTACTGGGTTTGGGAAAAATTATTATAGAAATAATGATTTTCGTTGTGGTAAATCAATTCCACTTTAAATTTTATACAAGAAATGCAAGAGAGTTAGACAGACTAGAAGAGATTATCTAGCTAGCCTCAGTGGTATAGTGACCAGTATACTTGCCTGGAAAGCAGGAGACCTGGGTTCGAGCCAGGCTGAGGTAGCAAGATTTTTTATTCTATCTTGCATTTCTAGTATAAAATTTAACGTGGGATTAAATACCACTACGAAAATCATTATTTAAAAAAGAAATATATGAAAAAATGGGAGTCTAACAAATAGCTGACAATGTTAACTCCTTTGAGCCTAAGACGATATATTCGCCTTACCTGAGGGTTTAGCGAATAACCCCCAGGGCGTTTAGTAGACTCAGAGTAAAGGGAGGGGACTAGAAGAGATTATCTAGGTAACCTTGGTGGTGTAATGGCCAGCATACTTGTCCGGAAAGCAGGAGAACTAGGTTTGAGTCCTGGCTGAGGTAGCAAGATTTTTTAATTCTAACTCTCTTGCATTTCTTGTATATTATTATAGAAAATTTCCAAAGGAGTGGAAAGTGAGTAGTATGAAGGATATAATTATAGAGGTAAGTCAGGAGAATAATTGGTTTTTGGGGTAGATTTTATAGTATTAGCCCGACGATAAGGTCATAGCCAGGTGCGTTGCGCTTAGGCAGATAGTTAATAATATACTTGACCTCAGAATGTGTGACTGCCTTAATGGTAAGAATAAAATTGGAAAGAGAGTCTGCTATATAGAGATGTTCACTTCTATATGACTGCACAGCTATTGTAATAAAAACATTTAAAAAATTCTGAATACTTAATTTCATTTATGTGAGTATAAAATTATGACCATTATTTTAATTAAAACTATAAAATCATAGTTATGAAATTAAAATTACAGGAATTATGTTAATTTAAAACATATCAATGTGAGGTATAAATAATGAAATTGAGGCAAAAACAATGTCAAAAAAAACCCAGGTTGATTGATGTAACGATCTTACAGTTATAAAAATTATTAAAAAATCTTTGTTTATTCCTTTTAAAGTTGTACCAAGCTTGTGAAAAATCAAAACTCACTAAATTATTTACAAAATAAATTTCAAACTTTATCTAAATTGTTATAGCTTATAGTTTTTATAAATTTTGTCAGTGTAGGTTATTTTAGACTAAAATAAATTCACAAACACATATGCAGCCATTTACAAATATTTAACTCACAGTTTCTGACTAATACCATCTATTCAAACAATAAATAGAGGGACAATAAAAATTTGTGGACATAAAATGTTGATCCAATATGATTTTCAAAAACATGAACATCTGGTCAGTAGGTGTAAGTGTTTTGACTGTTTTAGCAATTTTATACTTTTACCTTCCTTTCCTTACAGTATCAATCTCATATTTAATGAGATATCAGGCCATAAAGGATTACATAAATATTTGAATGTTATAAATTATTATTTACACACATAAATTTTGTGGTGTGTTTACATATTTAAATAAATAATTAATATATATATATAAATATATAAACATATAAAATGTGTTTAATTAATGGGCCTGAAAGATAAGCTCAACACACCATCTTCATAGAAGATATTACAGGAAATTGTAATACAAGATTCTATAAAATCAATTAGAAATAATTGAATATTTTTTTCATAATTTTTTAATAATGTTTTATTTCTGTTAGCCATAAGAATGTCTTTCAAATGAATATGTTCCAAAATCTTCTTTTAAGTTTGGTCCTCTTGGATACTAAACTATTTAAAAAGATAGCTAATATTAAAAAATATTTCTTGATCATTCACAGTTTATCCGCTCCCATACATATATATGGTTGACTAATGTCCAGTCTAAATTTATTTAAAGTATGTTATAAATTGTATTTAGTCAAGAAAGCAAATTAAGTAATCAACTATTTGGTGTTTATTGGAAGTGTTTGTTTAGAATATATTTATTATTCTTAGATTTCAAACCAAAACTTTCAAATTATTAAATTTACTTACATAAAAAGTTGGGATTTGAAGGTCAAATGTCATCGAAATATACATTTTCAGTTGAAATTTAAAGCATGTATAATGCTCAATGATGTATAATGAATTGAAGCTCAAATCATTGATGAAGTAAAAATAAGTGAAAAATTGAGATTTTTTATTTAATTGAGGTTATTGACTTCCTTATAATTAGTTAATATTGGTTTGTATTTTCAGTTGCTGACTTGCCTGGGTTAATAGAAGATTCACATAGAGGTAGAGGATTAGGAATCCAATTTTTACGCCATGCTGAACGATGTACTTGTCTTGCAATAGTTTTAGATATATCTACTGATCCTGTTGCAATCTACCAAGCCCTTAGAAGAGAGTTAGAATTATTTAGTGAGAAACTTGCTAAGAAAAAGGAAATTATAATTGCTAATAAGATGGATCTCCCAGGGGCAGAGGTAAAAATAAAAAAGTTATTGGTTATTAATTTTCAATTATTACTTGTTATCTAAATAGCCATAAACCTATCAAACTATTTAGTCATTCATAATATTTATTATAATCAATTAAACATAAATAATGGTTTTTATTGTCAACAGGAAAATTTATTGCAGTTAAACAAAGAAATTGGTGAGGAGAAAATAATTCCCATTTCTGCTAAATATGGCTCTAATATTACAAATCTACTTAAAAAGCTAAGAACAGTTTATGACCAAAGTGTACTTGGAAAATAAAGTTGTGAATCATTATTAACCTTTTAACGGAGCAGGACATATAAATATGTCAAACATAAACAATAGTGTGCACTGTTTATTACTGACATGTCCTAGTGAAAGAGTTCATGTTATTGTTTACTTTTGATGTATTTATAATCCTGCTTGGTTATCAGGTAAATTAGAGTTTTTGTAAGTATAAAATGAAAATAGTTTATAAATTATCTGTATAAATTAAAATTTTTATGTGTACGAAAATTGTGACATGCTCAGATAAATTGTAAATAAACTAACTATATTCTTATGAAGCATATTTTTGTATATACTATACTAATTGTCTTTTTCCCTGACTAACTTTTTCATGTGAAAAACAAATTAGAAATTTAAACTGTTTCAAAAAATGAATAAATTTATGCATCACATTAGTTTAAAAAGAAAACTTCTGAGTTATATAAACCATTAGTAAATAATGTTCATATAGGCTTCCACAGCCGTAAGTATTAAGTACAATTTCTTTTTCCGAGTTTGGCTGGGTCAGGTGATGGTTTTTCCAAGCTTTCCCACTTACTGTGATGGCTTTTTCAGCGCTTAATGGAGAATGAGAGTGGTCGATGAGTCTAGGAGATTTTATACCTGTCTTGGTCAAATCCCCATTGGCTGATTCTATCTTCCAGCAACAAGCCTCCAGAAGCCTTCGGGTAGTTTGAATACACAAATAAAATATACCCATGAGACCCATTGTATCCTCCATTTGCTTACCAAAATACATGTCAAAGTAAAATGTAAAAATTTTTCTCAGTTATTAAGTATTAAATTTTCACATTTTAGATTTCTATGAGGAAGCAAAAAAGAGCCCACCCTTTCTTTCCTCAGCTATTGATAAGTTTTTTTTATAATTGACTTTATTTACTTTATTCAAAATTAATTTCTGTTTTGGTAGCATTTATGATAAATGCTAACCTTCAGATTTAGTTTAATGAGATTTGCATTTTCTCAAAAGTTATTTTTAAATGTTAATTTGGGGGGTCATTTTGACATCTTTAAATTTAATAATTAAATTAATTATAATAATTATTTTAATAATCAGTTATTGATGAAGAAATATTTTGATAAATTATATGGCAAGTGGTAGCAATGATCTATTATTTCACTGACAAGTCATGACAAGTGTTGAACTCGCTTAAGAGTGACTATTTCTTGACTGGTGAGTTATCACTGCTATATTTATATCAATAATCTGTACAAATCTTCAGCAAAAGTGGCTATAATATACTAATAGATAGAAGATAGAAAGTATCAATAAAAGTCTATCACCTAGGTTATACATTTCACCAGAAAGGTGGGCAACTCAATTGGATGTGATGGCAGCAACATTCATATTATGCACATCCATTATACCTTCATTTTATAAGAATAAAGATAATTGGATTTTTAAAAAGATGAAATTAAATCTGTATTTGCTAAGAATGTAGAATGATTAGAGAAAAATATAGGACATTTAAATAATATGTTACTATTAGTATGAAAGAATTTTGATAAGCAAAAAGAAACTTTCATAATTTCATATAAATTAAAAAAAAACAAAAAAACAACAACCTTAGAACATAATATCTATGCACTTTAATGCTTTAAAAATATTTATTTGGTTGTGGTTTATTATCACACATAAATTTTAAACAATTAATGAGAGGGAATAGAATTCGAGTCCTGGCTGGGACAGATAGATTTTTTTATTCTATTCCCTCTCATTAATTGTTTAATGCTTTAAGCTGATTTGCTCTCTCTCCATAGATAGGTTGTATACAAAACTTTATTAAATTTTAACATTTTAATTACACCAATTTTGCTCTGAAGCATCTGGTCTTCTCAATAAAAACCTCTTTGAAAAATAGGGTAACAAATATTCAGTCAATTAAAAAATTTATTAATATAAAACTCTAAATATCTAATTTTCCAATAACTCTTTGAACTGGAGACTGATTGGCAATAGTATTAAACCACCTCATTAAATTGACCAATGGCTGTCTTTCTTCAGGTTTGAGTACGAATTTCAAAACTGGTAAAACTTTGCCAAATACATAGATATCGGCTATACTTAACCTATCATTAACTAAGAAGGTGCAGTTACAAAGGTATGTATTTAAATATTTAAGAGTGTTGACAAAATCACCTCGAGGAGCTTTATAGCTAGACTTTACTGGAGAATCAAGTGGGAGATACTGATACACTAGGGAGTAAAATGTATCTACTAAAGAAAACCACTGCAGTATTTTAGCTTCCAATAAAGTGTTTCCGTTTCCTTTTAAATTTGGAGGAGCTATTGCAAATATTATTGCTGGTAATTCAGAGAGCTGGTCATTGTCAATATTAAAAGACATTACTGAGCCTTCTTGGGTTTTTACATTGGAGTAACTTGCAACGCTAAGAGCTATTAATGAAGAAACACTTCCTTTCACGTAAATCAAGCCACTTGAATCAGAGGCTACAGGTGAAATTATATTTTTGTCTTCACCTAATTTAAGCAAAGCAAAGTTTTCTGCTAATTTTACAATATCAGCCAGCGCTGCTATATTAGTGCCTGATGCTTGAGCTGATTCTGCTTTCCCCCCTCCTTTGCCATTCATTTTTGAGGAAATATGATTAACCCATTCTCCTCCTTTTAAGCCTTTCTGCACACAGCCCTGCAATATATATAAATTGAAATTAATATTAAATGCAGCTGAAATAGTTCTTTCTTTTTTTAAATATACTAATTACTGCAAGGTAATTTATGAAAAAAAATTTTTTTTCGGATTTTAGAATTTAAATTTATTAATGTAAAAAGAATTCAAAATTATAATTTGAACATGCAGGAATTGTATAAGTAAGCAAATTTACATGTTTTATTCATGTATAGGAAAGTAAATGACTAATTTTATCATATAAGGTTTTCTAATTTTAACATAAAAGGTCCCTTAAACATTTACCAGAGAATTTATATAAGATTATTTTAGCCAAAGGAACAACAAACTTCTTAGATATATTATTTGAATTCAATATACTTAGTAATAATTAAGAAGATTAATTAATATTTTTGGGGTCTATCTCATGGCAAAGTGTTAACCTGTTTATAAATGCCCTGAAAATACTGCTCACTTATATTATCTGTTATTTGTTTACATATAAATATTTCTTAAAATCCTTTGGATATATTTTAAAAGTGGGCTTGATGGTTTTCTTGACTAATAAAATTCTAAATTGAAAGCTTAACTAATAAACAGGAATCTGAATTCAATATAATTTTCATTGATATTTGAATGAAAAATAGTTATAAAATTATTAAAAACTATTTTAGAATAAAAGTTCAATGTAACATCTGAATTAGTTTTCATTGATACAGCTTAATTTGTTTCGACAGCATTATATATAGGTAGTGTATAGTATTGTTAAGATCAGTTATTCACAGCGACTGGTTAAGAACATACATTGAAAAAAAAAATTTTTTAAAGTTCATACGAAAAAAGAAAAAATACTTTTAATGAACAGATGTTTATAAATATTTATTAAGTGACCAAAATGGGGAGAAATTAAAAATTTGTACTTTATTAAAAATTTGACCTAATCAGTTTAATTAATTTCTTACTAATTAATTA
>KZ807315.1:188701-232330 GCA_000696205.2 Oncopeltus fasciatus | reverse complement strand
ATATAAAATATTATATTTAGATGAATATTAATAAGATGAGATTGTTAAAGTCTGCCATTTGGAATGTTGTCATTAACTCCGTCATGGCAAAAGAGCTGAATTATAAAATTAATGAGAAGGTGATTAAGATGCTCCATGTTGGTAGAGTTATAGGCATAAAGATCTAGGTTTAGTGTCAGTAATCAGAATTTATCTGCATAAGGGTTTACCAAAATCTATTAGGGACCGCCTTAACCAAAACAAAAGCTGCTTCACTTGAAAAAGTACAGTATAATTTTGTTACTTTAATGGTCTTAAGTCCGTACTTATTCCACTATTTTTCATATCAAGAATTACATGCAAAATCACTATTCTATAACATTATTTTAAGAATGGCTTAAAGAGCTTGTGTGCAGCGTCCCAGATTACTCTGGCAGCCAGTGGTAGTAAACTTAAAAATGTAAAATTTATTGCAAACTTATTAAGTGATTATTTCATTTTGGCTTTCAGTCTAATTTTATGCTTACATTTGAGTTAGAATGCCTTTTCCTGAAATTCAAATTCATTTCTTGTAATGAATACGAAAATACTTTAACTCTTAACACTAAATCTTAAATGTAATAAAATATGGCATCATAGTTTTAAAAAACAATTTATTTATTTTAGATGTAAACAAACCTCAAGATTATATATAGATGTCACAAATTTCAGACCTAAATTGAGAGGTTGATTCTTGGAAATGAGGCTATTAAAGAGGAAGGGATATAGTTACTGAGAAATGAGATAAGCTTCGGCTTGCAGCAAAGAGAGTCAGAGATTTAATGGAATACAGATTCACTATACTTATGCATAACTCTTCCCCTCTTATATAAACTGTACATAAAAGTATAAGATGCCTGAAGTCTAACTAGTTCATGATCAGGTTGTAGTAGTTCACTATTCTGTTACATTTTTTTTTCTGCTCCAGTTGCAAAGGCTACTGCAGTATGCATATTCTGTAATTAGTAAATGTATATTGTAATTTTATATTATTTTGAGTCTGGATATGGTTCTAAAGTATGAATTAGAGGGGGTGTTCAATTTTGATGAGAAGTGGGAGGTTGTGAAGAATGGATTGATCATGGTATTTTAGTATTTATTAGTTTCTTGGTAGTTTTTCTGGGACTTTTAATAATAGACTGGTGAATTTTTCTTGTGAGTTGAAGTGTGTCTTTACTTCTGAGGAAAATAAGTTATTGTATTTGATCTAAAAAAAAATCAAAATCAAAACTCTTCTCCAAAATTGTATTTTTATGTTTCAAGACTATGAAATCGAATAAAAATGGAAAAGAAAAAAAAATATCTGCCCATATTATGCTCTACACAAAATTTTTTTTTGGAAACAGCAAAAATATTTTAATTAGGGATTTAGTTTCTAAACAATGCCCAATATGAGCATGATCTATTAACTCTAAGGGGTTTAAATTGTAATATTGCTTCAACAGCCAAACAGTTGTACATTAATACAATTTATATTTATTAATGTCTAGCATATACTAGTTTGCACTCTTTCCTTGCGCTTTCACTTCGGTTTTTATAAAAATCTATGTACATTGTGTACTACTTTGATACTTATTCTCTGTGGCTTGGTTCCCAAAAATTTACATAATGTTTGCTTCTTTTGTAATAGCAAACTTAATAATTTTTTAATTCCTTTATATATATGAATTAGGCTAAAATTAAATACAGTATGCACGTAACATTTTTGAAAAAAAAAAAAAAACATGAAAAAGAAGATATTTAAAAAAATAAGTATAAAACTGAGTTAAAAATTACAGAATTTTATTATAACAATAAATAATTATTTACCTTTTTCCAGTAGGAAATAGTTGCTTTAGCAATCTCACTATCAATGTCATTAATTGACTTGAGAATTTCTTTAACACCTATGTTTTTATTGTCAACATTTTTCTTCAAATCTTCCAAGCATCCTTCAAATGATTTAATTCTTTGCTGAGCCTAGGAAGTAAGAAGAAGTGTAAAAAAAAAAAAGTATCCTCTAGAAATAGGTTATTACCTAGTGACATAATACAGATAATACATGTTTGAGAAGTCAATTTATTTTTAAAGGGAAAATAAAAAACATGTGGAACTATACTAATAGCCATTCATGTTACTTTAAGTATTTAATAACCATCACTAGACTAATTTCACTAGAAGCAACACAACTGTTTTATAAAAGTTTTTATAATTTAGTTATAAGAAATTATGTTGACTATAACATAATTTTTGATTGTATGATATTCAAATGATATTTTTGATAATTTTTGATTCAAATACCAAAGACTGAAGGGGTAATAATCACAGAAGTAAAACTTTTTTAGCAGATGAGGCAGTCATATCAAGAAGACTTTTAGGAGAATACTCTGCAGAAAATAATAATCTAAAGAGCCTTTGAAAATGAGGTAAAATATGCCATTGACAAAATAAAATAGCAAAAGCAACCGGAAGGGGCGCGAATTAATGAAAATAGGAGGAATTCATAAATCTTCCAAAATATATGGGAGATTTGAAGCATTACTGTCCTATTTATAAGAAAGGTAATTAAAACATAACCGAACCCAAACAGATGAGCTCATGGTGGAACTGAGCTCCTTATTCACACTTCCCATACTCATTATTTAATATCTTCTACTCCCATATATTCTCTTCAATCTACTTCAGAGTCCATCTAAACTTCCACATCTCCAATTGCCCTATCTGTAGTGTACTACCCCCCAAACAAATCCATCACCTCAAATCAGCTCCAAGAACACTTTAAATCCTTAGGTCCCCGTTTCCTCTCCTGCAGAGATTATAATGCGAAAAATTTGCAGTGGGGCTGGAGAACAACCAATTCCCGTGGCCGTGCTCTGTATGACGCTGTTTCCTCTCACAATCTTTTCAATTAAAGTTCGTCCTCTCCTACCTATTGGCCCACTGATTTAAATCGTCTTTCTGATATCCTAGATTTTTTCATTTGTAAAAATCTTATTCCCTTCCATCACTCCGTAAAAACATTAAATGAACTTTCTTCTGACCACAACCCTGTCCTCCTTACACTGTCTCTCACATTTATCTCTAGACAATTGCCACCAACCTTAATAAAAGGTTCCATTAACAGGCAATTTTTAAGGACTCTGCTAGAAAAGTCACTTAGCCTTGGAGTCTCCTTGAAAACCTCTGAAGAGCTGGATGATGGTTTCCAGTTCTTTATTATTAAGATTCAGCAATGCTTTTGGAAGGCTAACTTAAAATTCACCAGCTCCCGCTACACTGCTGAACCCCTCCCTGACTACATTAAACCTTATACAGGCTAAGCGTCAAGCTTGTGCCCTGTTCCACAGATACAGGTATCCCTCGGATCATAGGGAGTTCAACCAGCTATCCCGTCTTGTAAAACAAAAACTAGGTGTTTTACAAAATAAGGCTTTTAATACCCACCTGTCTCGCTTTTCAACAGCAGACAAATCCGGACAAATCTGAACTGCTACTCGCAAGATTCTAAGATATCATGAACCTTCTGCCCCAAGAAGATGGCCTCTTCCGACAAAGACAAGGCCCAAATGTTTGTCCAGCATCTCAAGCAAACATTTACTCCTCATCCAGATCCCAATTATGCAGAGATTGAGGAGTCACTGGAAACACCATTACCAATGTCGGTAAAGACATTAAGGTAGTAACACCTTCTGAGGTCAAGTACATTATTAATTATCTGCCTAAGCGCAAAGTACCGGGCAATGACCTTATCACCGGGCTAATACTTCGAAATGTACCTCAAAAAGCAATTGTCTTCCTGAATTACCTTCATAATTGTATCCTTGAAACCACCCACTTTCCACTTCTCTGGAAATTTTCTGAAATAATCCTCTTTCCAAAACCCAGTAAACCTGCTATTAACACATTATCCTATCTACCAATTAGCCTTGTTCCTGTAATTTCTGAGGTATTTCAGAAAGTTCTTCTAAAATGAATGTTACCTATAATAACTTCCTTGAATATTCTTCCTAAACATCAGTTTGGCTTCCGATCCCATCATTCTACTGTCTAGCAGGTGCTTCGCATAGTAGATTTTATTTCCTCTTCCCTTAAGTGAAAAGAACTTTGTCCTGGTACATTCTTAGACGTTACTCAGGCATTTGGTCGAGTATGGCATACTGGTCAATTATATAAGCTCAAGTCCATATTTCCAAGCACCATTAACCAAATCCTGAAATCTTACCATTCAAACCATTTCTTTAGAGTCCAGCAAGGATCAGATTACTCTGATCACTTCCCTGTCAAAGCAGGGGATCCACAGGGCAGTGTGTTTGGACCTATCCTTTTTATCCTTTATACTGCAAACATCCCTACTCACCCTAATACTCTTTTAGCCCTCTTTGCATATGACAAAGCGATCCTCTTCTCCCATCCTGATTCCAAAATCGCTTCTAACAATTTAAAAAACCACCTTGATGCTATTCAGCAGTGGTGCAGTAGATGGAGAATCAAAATAAATGAGTCCAAATGCGTACAAGTAAATTTTAAATTAAGAAAAGATTCTCCTAATAATGTTACCTCTCTCTAATTCAGTCCGTTACCTTGGGTTCCACCTTGACTAATGACTAAACTGCAGTGAACATATTAAAATCAAGCAACAAGAACTCAACAGACCCCACAGACTCTTATACAGCCTTATAAATAGATGCTTATAGCTCACAATAGAAAATAAATGATAAATGATTATCTACAAGACCATAATACGACCAATCTGGACCTACGGTGCAGAACTGTGGGGTGCCGCTAAGCCTTCCAATAACCAACGAACACATTCCTTTCAGTCCAGAATGCTCAGAATAATTGGGATGCTAATCCCTATCGTCGGGCTCCAATCCTTATAATCCTCCCTGGCGACTTAAATGGAGATGGCCTCACGACCTTCTGGGCCTTAATGCCTAAACTTATTAGAAGTGGGGTCGATGGGCCACTTTTCCCTGCACAGTGATGTTCACTTATTTATTTTATTACTATTTTTAATTTTATTTTTCTATTGTAATTTATATATGTGATCAAATTACAAGATGTTGTATCTATATTTGTGTATGTCTGTGTGTACGAATATAACTTATTGCTCAGCAAGTACTACATAATGTAAACAAGCACTAAAAAATGGAAAACATTTAAAATAATGGATAACAGATTTAACCCTAGATAAACCCCAACAGTCAGGGCATAATAATCATGATCTTGATCGCCCTATAACCTGATCCTAATCCTAATCCCAAGATGTTGTTAATAACAGAATGTAATAAATAAAGATTTATTAGTTTAAAAAAAATTAAAACATGTTGAAAATATTTCTTTTTATGTTGTTTCTCTCTTATCTTAGATGAAAAAACCTTGTGCAAAAATTATTTTATAATTTACAAAAATAAAGAAAGGCCAATGAGTCAGAATTTTAATTAAATAAATATAGAGCATTATTAATATTCATAAATATGTGGACCTTCAGAAGTGCAAGGGAACAGAATAAAAAATCTAACTGTCCCAGCCAGGACTCGAACCTGGATCTCCTGCTATCCGGGCCGGTGCATTTTCCACTTATGCTACCAGGACCAGTCTGATAAGTTATTAAATTCCCCGAACTAGTGTCGAGGGCCGGATAGCAGGGGATCCAGGTTTCAGTCCTGGCTGGGGCAGATAGATTTTTTATTCTGTTCCCTTGCACTAAAAATTAGTAAAATTTACGTGGGATTAAATACTAAATAATAATTTATGAAATTAAAATTTGAAAAGTAAATAACGAGAGTCATTTAAATAGCTTGACAATGTCAGCTTCTCTGAGCATAAGACGATATATTCGTCATCCTTGGAGGTTTGACTCTCGACACTAGTGCGGGGAATTTAATAACTTATCAGACTGGTCCCGGTAGCATATTTGGTAAGTGCACCGGCTCGGATAGCAGGAGATCCAGGTTCAAGTCGCAAGATTCATTAAGTATGATTTGAAAATAAATTATGTTATAATTAATTGAAGGGTTCATTCATTACTTCATTATAAGGATTGGCATAATTTAGTATTTAAACCAAAGCAAAGCTATCATGACACTGGAGCACACCTGACCTTCTTACTCAATTAAACTAGGTCTTCACTCTGCAAATAAAATCATAAATAAATAGAACAAAGGTGAATTCAAAACCAAATTTAAATCGGGAGTAGTATTGCTAGATTGCCTACAATATTCAGCAACATAGAAAACAAAATCCAGTAGCTAAGTTAAAAGTAGGATGTACCAATATAAAAATGGTACTTTAATTTCTTTAAACAAAATTAAAGATAAAAACAAAACAAAACTTTAAATGAAAAGATAAAAACACAAATAAAACTGCATTTGTACAACTTTTAGTCACAGATTTAGTGAAAATCATTCATAAGGAGACCCTGTACAGGAATAAGTTCAAAAGGAGAACAATGGAAGTTGAATACATAATAATATTGGTAATGCCATAAATTAAAAAACAATGATAAATTAACAAAACAAAATGATGTAGAAATTTTTGACAAATATAATGAATTAAATTAATGATTAAATATAATGATGATTTTTTTTTTCAGTTTCTTTTTGTATAATTCCCTTATATATTGTGTATTATATTGTCTTGTAAAAGCCTTACATGTGGTCATTATCAATTGATTGATACAGGCAATTACAATAATTTAGGTGCCTATTACATACTGTAAGGTTCATGATGTAAAATAAGATAGTCAGCCCTTAACCGAGGGCTCTTTTTAAAAAAAGGTGTTGGCACGAGTTGGAAAATCAACTTTGATCATATATCTATACTTTCGTAGGTCCATTCCTAGTTGTGTTCCAGAAAAAATGTGTTATTAGAGTTCCATGTTAATAGTTTCAAACGAACTAACTTATTCCAAAAATCTTTCCAGTAGTGAGTTAATTATTTGTATATGGCTACTTTTCTATTTTTCTTTTACTTTTATGTTTTTATTTGTGCAAGTGCATGACAGTTTCTTATATAAAGTGCTTGTTTATAGAAATTAATTTTTCTTTTCCTTTTCATATTTTTATTTATGCAAGTGCATGATAGTTTCTTATAAGGATTACTTCTCTGTTGAATGAAATATTTCCTTGCAATGAACTTTTAAAGATCTTAAAATGTTTTTAATTATATCAATAATTGTTTTTTTTAGATTGTATTGTTACTTTTGTAACTTTTTTTTTTACTTTGAAATATTTATTTGTAGAGGTTCAAGAAAGTTTAATTTACTTTTAAAACCTGTTTATTTATAGAAACCCATTGGTCTTTATATTTCATTTTTCAACAATTAACAAAAGGTTTGCTTCTCAGTTACATGAAATATATTCTGACAATAAAATTTTAAATATATTAATATATTTTTAATTATGTTCATTATTTTATTTAGATATTGAGATTTTTTTTATTGTGATGTAATTCTCAGTATAAATAACAACTCTGAGTAAATTGTTTATATTTTAAACTATATTCTAAGTTAAATTAACTCTATTCTAAATTAACCAGTAGGTTAATTTTAAACAATAAATGATCTTTATGATAATTATTTTGTTTAAAATGAAATAAAATTATGTGGAAATTTTTGACAAATATAATGAATTAAATATAATGATGGTTTTTTCAGCTATTAAATAAATAAATTATGCTAGTTCAAGGCATTGATTAGTTGGATCCAAATACATGCCTTAAAATGAACAGTCAGTTATATGTCCCAAGATTCACACTATTGAAGAATATCTTATTAAATATATCCACATTATGAAATTAATAAACATAATAAATTATATTATTCTTTTATAATGCTTCACATGTGATTAATGAATGACAAATTATTAATAAAGTAAGAGTTCACCTTCTGTCTTAGTTTAAGTTAGTCGGTCAACCATAAAATATGTCTAAATATTAATTTTCTAAGGCCCAATCTTGAATAGCCCAATTTTATTAATGCAAATTAGAGAATATTTAATTATTTTAAATTTCAAATGTTGCTAAGTGAAAATTAAAATAAAAAATCTCCAACACACAGGGCATATTTCTCTTAAAAAAAATATATCATCATCATTTATTTGTACAAAAACATAATAGTAAACTTAAAATAAAATACATTATTTCCAGATAAGACAAATAAATGGTTCAATGAATAAGTTAACCAACCAGATTCAACAACAAATTCCTGGGCTCACCTTCTATTCTATACTAACCTTTAATGCACAAAAATCTCATTACATAATAGTTTCATGACAACGACAAACACCTGAACTAACTGTCACCATACAAATTACACCCTTATAAAAAATATACTCAATGAAATATTTAGGAATAACAATAGACCCATAATTAAACTGGAATAAACAAATTGACACTACAAAATAAACTAACTAAAATTATAAACTCTTTATCCAGCTAAAGCCTAAACTCTTAGCAGCTGGGGCCACTTGGGTACTTAGGACAGAAGCCCTCGATATTTTGTACAAGGGTACCATTTTACTGACATATGGAGTCAAAATCTGGTATCCTAGTTTAAAAAGAAAACACAATATCACCAGGCTTGAAAGGATCCATAGGCTGATAGCGATTAAAATCGCTAAATGTTTCAGGACTGTTTCATATGAGGCTGCTTTGTTCTAGCTAAGATCATTCCCATAAGTATATGAGCCGACTGTTACGTGAGGAAACTCCAATTGTTAACCTTAACACTTGACATGACTGTCCTCAAAGCAGATGGAATCATATCCCACACCACTCAACTTGGTTACACTCAGCCTTTTACCCAGAAATTAATCTAAATTATACTGAAGAAACTGACTATTAATCAAATTTATACAGACGGAAACAAGGATGGCGAATTTGTTGGATGTGGCAGCTTCATTTTCGAAAATCAAATTCTCAAAGATATATTAAAATTTAAGTTAGAATCAAATGGCACAAATAACCAGGCTGAACAATTCGCCATTCTGAAATTACTTGTGTACATAGAAAAATTGGGACTGACCAAAAAAAATATTAATATATTTACTGACTGCAAATTTATGTTAGATATGATCACAAACAGACAATGCCACTACTCCATGATCAAAGACACAAAAACAATTTCATATAATTTACAGACAATAGGTAGCAACCGGATTTGCTTGGATAAGAGGATATTCAGGTGTACATGAGAATGAATTAGCTGACAGAGCAACAAAGTCTGCATGTTACCCAGACTATATGTTACAAACTATCACAAAGCAACACATAAAACATCAAGAACAGGTCTTAATGCATTGGCAATCAAGATGGGAAAATATGAGTAAATCTAAACACCTATACACATTTGTACCTGACATACAGATTTACTATAAGAAACAAAAAACATGGACAGAATTTATTTACCGTTTCTTCTTCCGGGTTGGACGTTTCTTTCCGTTTCTTCTTCCGTGTCAAATTGTTGATAGTTGCCGAGCTTTTGCATACTCATGTGATGGGCTCTTCAGGGCTGAGTATAGAATGTGTGAAAGCTCCGCAACTATCAACAATTTGACATGTTCCAACTTGGAAGAAGAAACGGTAAATACATCTGATGACCGTCGAAGCCTACGTGAACATGGACAGAATTATACCTGACTCAAGCTTGAAAAAATTAAACACATAAATGAGAGATACTCATAATTTTTTAAACAGTTGAACACACACACACGCACGCACGCGCACGCCCACCCACACACACACACACACACACACACACACACACACACACACACACACACACACACACACACACACACACACACACACACACACACACACACACACACACACACACACACACACACACACACACACACACACACACACACACACACACACACACACACACACACACACACACACACACACACACACACACACACACACACACACACACACACACACACACACACACACACACACACACACACACACACACACACACACACACACACACACACACACACACACACACACACACACACACACACACACACACACACACACACACACACACACACACACACACACACACACACACACACACACACACACACACACACACACACACACACACACACACACACACACACACACACACACACACACACACACACACACACACACACACACACACACACACACACACACACACACACACACACACACACACACACACACACACACACACACACACACACACACACACACACACACACACACACACACACACACACACACACACACACACACACACACACACACACACACACACACACACACACACACACACACACACACACACACACACACACACACACACACACACACACACACACACACACACACACACACACACACACACACACACACACACACACACACACACACACACACACACACACNATATATATATATATATAATTAATTTGATGTAATTTTTGATGTCGAGTAGAACTTTCAAATTTTCATAGTTGACGAGGTATCTATCTCTATATATAGGACATTTGAAAAAGAAATGACTGAAGTTTTTTTAATGGCAGTAATAACATTTGTTTTATGTTATTACATAGTTATTCTTCTGAAATACAACTTATGACAACGGTATAAGTTGTCTTTTAGAAATATTTAGATTAGTTCTGGGGAGAACTTACTCTCAACTGGAAAGCTAACTTTAATTGATCAACTGAGCAGGACATTTAGGGTAGTTCGCTGTGCCAGGAAGGTCTGTAATTTTCTGAAAATCTAGATGAAGAACCTTTTCAATAGTGACACTTTGATATTTAAGATTTAGTGATTCAAGCTCATTTTACTTATGGTAAATAATAAAATTTTCATCTAAAGTGGATTCAGTATGGCCAACATTTAATATGTTCACCAAGTGATTAAAACCAATTATATTAGATTTTATTTGATGGGAAACGATGCAATTTAATAGGCTCTTTCAAAGAAACTTTTGGAAATCTAAAATTAGATAATTCTAAAATATTTTCAAGCAGTCTAATAGCTCTTGAAATAATAGTTAGTTTCAATGGAAAGTGTCCAGTTTCAACTGTGATAAAGTGATAATTTATTTTTGGGGAGAAGAATAGAGCTATAAAATAGAGAGCTCTTGTCATCCTAGTAATAGCGTGTTTACAAACCGGACATTGCACCATTATTGAAAGTAAGCTCAGATAAACACTGACTAGATAAGAAGTAGGCTGCGCGTGTGGACTAGGTAGAGGGGATTGCTATGGGGAAGGGATAATACTTAGCAGATTACTTACTCATAAGTTGCAAACCTTTGATAAGCCTGCTCTTTCTGTTACTCACTATATCCAACTCAGTGCTAAAATCAAGCAAAAACTCTCACCCTGTACCTTTAAAATAGCGATTTAATATGGAGCCAAAGTGTACTGATTGGCATAAGAATCCCATTTTTATATATCTTGGGGATTCTATTAATTTTTTCACTGATCTCATTATTAACTCGATTAGAGCATAATATTTTGTGGTTTACGGTGTGAAAAGAATTTTTGAAGTTCACAAAAACTGCAAACAAATATTTTTCCTAGCATGCCCCTGAAGAGATATAAGTGAGAAGAGAGTAAAGAAATTAATTGTTCACAATCTAATTCATCTAAAGCTAGACGTTCTTAAGGTACAATATTGTTGTATTCGTCCAAGTTCATTAACCTATTAAAGATCATATTATAATATATTAGTAATAGTGTTTACTAATCCTATATACTGGTAATTCTCTGTGTTTCGAAGGTCCCTTGACTATGTTCCCTTTCATATTTAATATTGTTTTTGATCAATTATTTGATATGATTTCAGTAGAAAATACTTCATTTAAGTATTTGGAATGAGAATGAGAATATAATATTCCCAATGCAGGAGGTAATATTTTGTGAACCTCCTACAGTAAACCATCAAATCCTGGTACTTTATTATTTTTAAAATTCTTCAGAGCTATTTTTAATTAGCTCAGACTAAATTCTGAATCTAAATATGGATGAGGTGTACTTAAGTACTTAATGCTATATTTGAGATTATTAATATATTAAATATTTATAAAAAATTATTTCATTCGTCTAAATTGATTTCCTTATGGTATAAGTTTTTGGTTTGTTTTATTGTGCTCCAAAATGTTCTGGAGTCGTTGGGCAGAGTTAATTTCGTCAAAATATAGTTTTTATATTTTTGACATGATAATTTAATTTGTTTCCTAATTTAATTTTAATAAAAAGTAGTATTGTAACTTGGTTGGTGAAAAATGGCTTTTCCGTTCAATATAAAGTAATTTAATAGTAGTGATCTTACGCTTATTGCAATCAATGGTTTAGTGAATAGTGAGCAATTCGAACTATTTAATGATATAATATAATAATATTGGTAAATACATCTGATGACCGTCNNNTAATAATATTATAATATTTAATAAAATATGCAGATACTTAAATACTAATTAACCTAAAGTAATCTGATCGGGATTTATAGATAGTAGGTAAGATTGGTTAAATTTAAACAATGTTAAAGTGTTACTTCAAGATTTTTATTCCATTTAAGTTTTTGAAAATTTGTGCATAATGTTCACGTAGGCTTCGATGGTCGTCAGATGTCTCAAAGCTCGGCAACTATCAACAATTTGACACGGTCCAACCCGGAAGAAGAAATGGTAAATTTGTGCATAAGTTATTTTAAATACACTGAATTTGGATTTCTTCCTATTTTAATTTTATCATTACTGAGCAGGCGCAATGTTCTATATAGTATCTAAAAGGGAAATTATTTTCACATCAGCCACATCATAATTTTAAAAGAATTAGGGGAAAAAAAATTTTTTTTTTAAAATGAATATGATTAACAGACATTAAATTATATTGCCCATTTGACAAGTTCATAAAAAAGAAACAGTTAATATATAAATAAAATAATCATTGACAGTAATTCTACCTACTTTTTCTGCTTCAGGGCCTGTGACAGCAATTATTCTCCTTATTCCTTTAGCTATGGCCTCTTCACTAGTAATTATAAAGTCACCAACATGAGTAGAGTTGTGCAAGTGACTAAAGAAAAAAAATATGGTTAACTCACATAAAAAGTTCATTATTAACTCTTGTAAAAAGAACACATAAATTAATGTTAATGCGTAACTAAGTAACTAAATAGTTTAAAAAAACAAAAAAAAAAGTCCTCTCGAAACAGTGGACACATAAATTTGGTATTATTATCTTGTTGGAATGTAACTTCTTTTTGTTTGATCAAAGCAAGATTATGCTCAGACAAATTTGAATACAATCTTTCCAGTTGTTCGCAGTAGAGTTCAGAATTCATAGAGTATCTGTCAAGTACAAATTTGTGATGTATTACATAACACCTTCAAAAGGGTATGGATTTTTTTTTCAAATTGTCTCCTTGCAGAAACCGTAAAAGCAATTTAACCACCATCTCTCCATTGCCTATGGGTATACGGGTTTCACCAGTAAACCCACTTCTCATCTTTTCATAATAGCTACCATCAGAAGGGTTTTCAATAAATTTTCACACATTTCTAACCTTTGTTGACTGTGGAGGAGTAAGTTCATGAGGGACCAGCTTACTGCACTCTTTTTCACCTTCCTCATGGAGATTAGATGGCTACTAATAGTTTCTTTCAACACACCACACTCCCCGGCAAGTTCATGAGTATTTGTGAACCAATTAGACTCACAGCTTTTTGTAGAATCACATCAATATCCATTATTGGTCGCCCCGGAGCCCTTCTTCTTTTCCGTCACATTTCTATTGTTTAAATTTTTCTAACTAATGATGCACAGTGCTCTGGGGTCAAGGACACCTTCCCCTTCATATTTAATAATTTTATGAGTTGCTTCAGAGGCTGAGAAATTTTTTACCATTAATCCCTTAAAATTACGGGAATTTTTTAAGTCACAGACATGTTTCTTCTTTGAAAAAAAAACAACTAGAATGAAGCTTTTTTCAAGAAGTTGAATGGGATTAACCACGCTCAGAGAATGTGCTAAACATTTTTTTCAGTATTGGAAATAATTAAATAGGAGTAAATTATTTACTTTAAAATCTTGAATTCGATAAAAGTCTTCTTTTTTTTTTTTTAAACAACACACCGAACCATAGGAACTCTCTGAAATATTTGTAAGCCACTTTTCTAGCATATTTAGTTCCCATTTAGAAACCACTGAAGAAATAGAATTCAATACTATTGATTTTACAGTTGACCTGTCAAATGAAAATAGCCTAATGATAAAATGACAGCTTGATTATCTTCTTCAAACTCCTCTCAGAAATATATGACCTAAATAATTCATCTCCTGGATTCTAAATCATAATTAACAAGTAAAAGAAAGAAAAAAATTTTGAGTAAATTACAGTACAAAAGCAAAATTCCTAATGATTTGCTAGATAGCTGTTAAATTGATTCCCAAATCAAAAAAGGACAAATCAAAAAGAAAATTTTTTTAATTTTAATTCTGAAGGAATGGAGTGTTTGTACAGGCCACAGTTATTGGATTTTTAAAACAAAATTTATTGCGTACTTTTAAATGAATAAAGGCACAATTCATAATTGGGCAAAAAAACTTAACAGCAGTTAGAATTAATTTATTCAGAAGTTAGTTAGTTTAGCTATTTGGTTACTTGATATCTATATAAATTTCAGTGAAGAGAAAAATCTCAATCTTGATTCCTTTGCTGTAATCTCAATAGCTACATTGAAGCACAATAACTAATCTGACCTGCAATGATATGAACATAACTTTTATTAATAAAACCAGATTCATAGGACTAATGGTAGACAACAATGAAACAAATATTGCAATTTGTTGTGGTATTTAATCCCACATTAATTTTATACAATAAATACAAGGGAATAGAATAAAAAAAATCTTACTGCCTCAGCCGGGACTCGAAACCCGGATCTCTTGCTAACCCGGGCTTGTTTACCAATTACACCACTGAGGCAAAAAAATTTGCCTTGCATTTATTCTAACAAATGAAACAAAGTTTATTCATATAAAATAGTCAAAGATAATAACAGGAAAAAAAAAAAGAGACTGAATCTCAGTAAGGTCCTATCCTGACATGGTGTTGACAGACACTCATTTCTCATGATCAAAGTTATCCAGTACAAATTAGACAATTGTCATTGCATAATCCTAAGCTAAAACCAACTAAATAGGGGCGAGAGAACACTAAACCACACCTTTTTAGTTATTATTAGATGATTTTAGTTGGGGTTCGGTCAAGGTAGATCCAAAAAAAATAAATAAATAAATAAAAAAAATTTGTAGGTCATGGAAATGTGAACTTAGGGACAAGACATCCTCTCTTGTCGTCATGATAGGCAGCCCTGAAGATGGCTTACAATGTAATGTTGGCAGATAATCTTTTAAAAATACACTTTTTTTTATAAATTTGTATTTTTTTTTTTTTTATCTACCTTGACCAAACCCCAACTAAAATCATCTAATAATAATCTAAAAGGTTATTTCCACCACCAATGATTATAGAACTGTCATACCTTCTATTGTCCGTCTTCATTGGTTTCCAAGCCAACAGATGGTTTGCAGAAACCAATGAAGACGGACAATGGAAGGTATGACAGTTCATCTAATAATAATATCTACGTTCAAAAAAGTCTCCATTTGAACTTTTTAGTTATTATTCAGCTTAGTAACTTTCCGGACCAATGATTCCATCATGAGAGCTTATATCAATAACCCTCTGATTAAGGTGTGAAGGGAATCCTTTAAATTCAATTTATTTCAAGACATTTACTCTCTACAATTAGGCATGAGGAAGTTGTCTACCAAAATATTGGAAGAATGTATAAATGTAACACGCAGCATATTGTACTTTATGTATTAATTTTTTCTGCCCTTAACTTTATTATTATATGTATATTTTTTATAACTGTAAAGCAATTTATTTTTCCCTACTCATTTCTCAATAATAAAAAATTTTACACAATAAATGCAAGGGAATAGAATAAAAAAATCTTACTACCTCAGTCGGGACATGAACCTGGATCTCCTGTTTTCCGGGCAAGCATGCTACTTTTACACCACCAAGGCCAGCCAGATAATTCAATCTACTCCCCCCACTCTACTGGGAGTCTAAACACCCGAGTAAGACGAATATATCGTCCTATACTCGAAGGAGCTAACATTGTCAGCTATTTGTTAAACTCTCGTTTTTTTTTTTTGCATTTATTTCTTTATTTAAATACTGTATTAGTTGTGGCATTTAATAACACATTAATTTTATACGATAAATGCAAGGGAATAGAATAAAAAAATCTTACTAACTCAGCCGGGTAGTAAGATTTTTTAAATTCTATTCCCTTGCATTTATTGTATAAAATTAATGTGGGATTAAATACCACAACTAATACAGTATTTAAATATAGAAAAATTTTATTTTGATCATCATTATTACTATTAATAACTTGAGCTATTTTCTTTTGTATTCCTTTAATTATTTCTTTTTAATCACTTATTTACATAATAAATCTAACTAATATAAAAATGATTCCATATATTACTCTTTCCTATAAATAATTCTAGATAAAAAGAATCAGGAGAAGGGAATACCTGAAACTTAATAAATGTAACATGATTACATAACTAAATTGTTATTTATACGGGGCATAATTTAATTGTAGCACTGAAATAATAATTGCAGTGATTTTCATGAATCAGAAAATCACATTATTAGGTAGAGGTATGTAAAATATGTCAATTTTAAAATTGAAGCTCTAACCTTCAGTTTCAGTTCTCATATTTTAATTTAAATGCAACTTAATGAGGTGCATATCACTAAAATAATCTATAAACTAGCAAAATTAGTTGGATGTAAGTAGGGATTTACCAAAAAAAATAAATTATAGGGTATATTAATGATCTCACTGATATGATATGTATTAAAACAGGAATTATTAAAGTAATAATTCAGAAATATATTCTCTTAACTAGTAGAATCATAAAATTAGGAGTGGGGGTTAAACTGAAAACCAACCATTGATAAAACAAAAACTTAAAAAATACAGTGACCATAGTTTTCATTAAAAAGGAGCATAACTTAGAACTTAAATTAAAAAAAAAAAGAAGATTATTCTAATGTATTAGAACAAGCTATAACACAGGATCATAAATCTTAGAAAATTAAATTTTACACTTATCAATCAAGATAAATAAATGAGCCGTTTATTTTGAAAGTGACCAAACTCCATTTTTCAACTTTTTGATGGTTACCATGGTTACATGTACAACTTCATGTTGTATATCAGTGAAGCATTTCAGGTTGCTTATATTCAAAGCAAATACAATAAATTTTTCACACATAAGTTTTCGGAGTTAATCAGATAACTGAGCCGTGTAGTTTGAAAGTGGCCCAACTCCATTTATACGTCTTACTTCAAGATATTTACTATTGATAATGTCAGAAAGCAGTGATGAAGGTAATTCCAATTAATAATTAGTATTTAAAAGTTAACCTAATTTTGAGACAATTGCGTTAGTTGAATAACATGTACATTTAATTTATTTGTAACTTAAAATTTACTATTAAATTTTAGAAATCATTTCACCCATGACCAAAAACCGAACAAGACTATTAATTAGTTCAGATAGTGAAGAGGAAATAGTCATTAATAATTAAAAAAAAAAATCGAAAAAGAAACAGAATTGTACAACAATATTAGTCTTCAGAGGATGAAGATCCGAATAATAATGTAGAAATTACCAAAAAGTACGAACCATTCATCCAAAAAGTGCGAAAGATTAAACGAAATTCGGGAAAAAGATATTTCACTAATACCGGAAATATTTTTTCTGAAAAAATGTTCGAAAACAAAGATTGTGGTTGTCGGAATGCTTGCATAAAAATTACAATAAAGAAGATGAACTTCTATTTTTTAGAAGTTTTGAAGTTTGGCAGGTTTTAACAAACAAAATGTATTACTTCACGAAGTGGACAAGCATAAAATTGGAGAACGAAGACATCCAACAAATGGAAAAGGTTCACCAAGAAATTTTAGTTTTAGATCTTTGTTACGTTCTAGAAACGGAAAAATTCCCTTATGTAAAAAATTATTTTTGGATACATTTAAAGTTAGTGAAGGATGCTTTAAAAGAGTACTAAACTCTGCAAATAAGGGCAATGATATACGTGAGAGGATGCGTGGATCATCAAGACAATTATCTGAAGAAGCGAAAAAGCACGTTCAAAAACATACATTAAAACATTAGGAAAGTTTCCCTAATTTTGAATCCCATTATACCTAAATTAAAATATTTTTTTGAATATTTTCCTATAAGTCCACTCATTAACGGCTTTTATTCCATTTTCCTCGCAGTGAAGCTCATATAAATTAAACATTTTCCAGATAGTCAGATCTGTATGTGAATAATTTCTATTAGGATTATGAGATCAGGTATCGCTCTCGGTATTATACGTAAGGCCATTCGTATTTTTGCCTTCCAGTTGTCCCAATTGGATTTTCCTTCCAAGTGAGTAATTTGAGGCACCGAGTATGACTTCAATTGCGATCCCATCTTGAACTCAGAAATTGTTGGTTACCGTGTGGCCAAAGACAATCAAAGTTTCACATATCATTTATTTATGGATGCCCGCAGAACCCATAACCTGTTCATGATGATGAACCATGATCCATATTTTAAATAATACATAAAAGCCTTATGAAGGGATAGTTCAGAGATAAGAACTCGGCTTGCAGTGACTATCACTTTAATAACTCACATACACAGATAACCATAAAGGTTACATAGCCTCCTAGAGGTGTTATAATACAAAAAGTTTTATATTAAAATAAGTATATTATACATAACATACTATGTACTTCAACAAGGAAGGAAAGTGAAAATGAGTTGATTAACCTTGAGTAACTGGTTAGATAAAGTCATCTCCTCTTGTTAAAGTTCAACTTACCTGCTTAACTTACTTACCTTAGATTGTAAATCTGTCCATGTTAGGTAGTTAGAATTTCTAAATAATAAGACCATTTTTGATAAATTTAATCTATATTTTAAGGGCCTTGAATTCATATCTATCTAAAACTACTTCTTAACAGTCTATAGTGATTTATTGACTTTTATATCAATTCATTCAAATTATAAACATGTAACTAAGTCCAGATAACCTGTCAGGTTGCAAACTTTATCCTAGCATGTGCAGGGTTGACACAGCTTCCCGCTTTTCATTTATATTAGAAAAAAGTGCACAAGTCCTTAAAGTACATCACTTTCAAACTTGTCTCCTTTTCCGGCATGGGGAAACAGGCTAAGACTCAGTCAGGAGTATTTATCCTGATCCATCTCTACTCAGGTCTTTGAAGTCTTTTAGGTTTTACTGACCCTACATTCCTCAATTGAGGCCATGCTTGGAGTAGATATTGCAGCATACCTGGTGATACCTGTTCCTACATCATGTAATCCTTAACAGTTACTAAGCTCACCTCCCCATGACCAAAATTTGGGCTATGTGTTATTGTTCAATGTTTAATCATTAGAATTTACATATTCAAATGACTTACTAACCCTTTCAAAATTTTGGGAACTTGGGGAGCCCTCAAGTTAAGCCCATAGTGAATGCCCAAGATCTGAACTGCAAGCTGTTTTATTCTTCCACTATATATCATTCATTAGTTTGGTGTCAAGGATGAATCTAGAGAATTAGGCCAATCCTATTCAATTGAGGTGATAAGGTATCCTGTTTCCATTTCCTAGAACATACTTTCTGGTTTTATGACTAATTTAAAATTAAAAATATTAAATTCATGAGGAATTATATTCCACAAGGTTACTAAGTGCCTGCTTTCAGTGTTACTAATAGTTCTAAAAATCTTATTGAAGATATGTATTTTATAGTGTACTCAAGACTTATAAGCAACTCTCATAAAATCCAAGCATTCTTCAACATACTGCTTTTTAATTCCTTAAAGTGAGCCAATGCTGATGTTCTCTATCTTTGTTTAAATGAAGATCTCCCTGCTGTATCTCTGCTGGTTTATAATACTAAAGCCACCCTTTAAAACTAAAAAAAAATTCAAATGTGATATCAAAACATGATGATCTGAGCGCTGGTAGTCCCTCTTGGCCTTTTATTATACATTTATAAGTTAAATTAAATTAAGTTAAATTTACTCATGGCATTTTTGAGTCAAGTATTCCCAAACACTAAACTGAAACTGAACTAAAAAAATGTGTTTATTTTATATTTTAATTTATTTATTCATTTGTTAGATTAGAACACATAGACATGTTTCTATATTATTTTAGTATGTTTTTTTTGTTTGTTCATACTCAGTCCTGATGAAGGCCTAAAATTCAGGCCTAAACATTGGCTAAAATAAAAACTTTTTGGTTACAAATTAGATTTTATTTTTTCAACTACTAAGACTGAATTCCTGATTCATCAAGACTGAAGACTGAATTCTCTCTTCTTCATTTTATTATTTCCCTCCTCATTGTCTGCCTCATATAAGGAAATTATAAGTTTGTCTTGGCAACTTATTCACACTCCTAATATTGAAGGTGACTAATTTGAAACGTCTGAACTGTGACGAATGTTCTCCTTATTTTCTCCAGCTAATTCATCGGATAAAGGAAATATAAACTACTTTCTGGATATTTTCGATCCAGTACACTCTTTGTACAATATATAGGTGTTTATTGCTGCCAAATCTAAAATATTGTAAAAAGAACTTAAAGGGGCCATCGAAATCACCCTGCTTTCACACTACATTTGCCTGCCATCTAGTCTGCGACACCAACACTGAACTTAGTCTTATTATAAAACGTAATAGTTTCTGGAACACATTTTCTATCTCCCTCCAAAACATCTATACACTGTCACTACACCGATCATACTAGAGATCTTTTTTTGTTCTAAAGGTTTCGGTGATACGCATAAGCAGTTTCATGGATTACGAAAATAAACACTCAGGCCACATAATCAGCTGCAGCTTCCATTATTGGGGAGCGATTGAAATAAAGGATTCGAGACAGCAAAATTATCCGCGTCGTATCATCAAACTGGAGATTTTTCTTTTATTCTAATATTTATAACTGGAGTAATGATTTTATGAACCAAATATATAAGGATTATTTATGAAATTGGGTAGCCCATTAATTTGACGGGTTTTGTAAAGATAGGTGTACCACATATAAAAATTGGAAGGGTTAGGAAAAAATAATTGTGTGAATAATAATGAAATAATTAATTTACAGTACAAAATGGTGAAAATTAATGCTATGGTTTTTTTGATATTTCTTTTTGAAGTTTGAAATCTGTCAAATTGATATGGGTAAGTTGGAATTCAAACTTAGGAACTTTGGCAAGTGAGTGTTATACACACTAATCACTGCACCAAGGACTCTACAAATACACACAAACATACTTCATATATAAATTGCGAAGAAGTAAAGAGATTTTTCAAAAGATACATCATTGCATTAGGGAGAAATCTGCTAAAAAAAACCTTTAGTACTATATTAACTTAACAAGTAAATTAATATCCTTCTAATTAAATTCTTAAGATTAGTCCAGTACTGAAGTTGATAGTGTTAATTATTAGTAAGTGAAAAACTTGCAACAGATGAAGTTAAATCATAAGAGAAGAAATTAATTATTAAGAAAAAAAAGGTAAAAATACTAACGTTCCCCCACAAAATTCAACAGATGTTTTAAGGCCAGCATCACCATCAGGATTGGCTATCAAATCAGAAATTGGAACGCCAACAGCAACAATTCGCACTGGATCTGGATAAACCTAAAATAAAAATTATGTATTTAAGTATTGTGTTTGTAAACAAAGACTAAAAAATATTTTACAAAAAATTGAGAAAAAGAGAACAAGGCAAGAAAATAAGTCAATTCTAATTGGGATTTAACTTGGGATCAAATGTTTTTAAAGCATTTATTTTAATTTATTATTTGAATAGTTTTTCTTTATACAGTATGATGAAAAAGCCAAGAGCATGTTTAATTGTGTCATTTCTTCACACCTGACCTGAATTTTCAGTAAAAAAAAATTAAACACTTCTTCAGAAAGTCGAAACAGCCAGAATACTATAGCGGCGATTTTAAAGGATAGGACAGATGCCTATGCTGAGCAGAATTATCAGAGATCACTAGCAAAAAAATTTCTGATCTCCAATCAAGTGGGACACACACACACACACACGCGCACACACCGGTGCCTTTCTCTTTAAAAATAAGTTTTATCCTAATTTTCTGGTGTAGTAGGTTAATGAAAGTAGTTTTTGATTTTTCCCAATGTTCACTGGATTTTCCTAAATAGGTATCGCGATCATGTTGCCATCAGATTCATTAGAAATTTGGCTCTTTCAATTAGAATAGCTATTTAATTCAAGGTCACAGAGAAATTCTTAAGTCTCAATAAATAGGGATGAAATGTATTAAATGATAGTAGGCACTCCTTTTCAATGGTTGGCAGGTTGGTTTCTCATTTTTCAGAGTTAGGCTAACATACATTTCAAGATGTTCTTCTTTGTTAACTTTTTGACTCAAAATGGCAGGAATTACAAAGTTATTGTCTGTAGCTAGTATGAATTCTTTTAAAAATTGGCTTATAAAACAGGTTTATTTATTAGTAAAATCTTCCAATAGTTAAAACATTCTATATATTCCTGATCGTTAGGATCCGATCTGTACATCTGTTTTCTGTTTTTTTGGGTTGATCCCAACATCTTGTGAGAGGTGTTAAATAAGAAAGTTGTTATTACAAAAAAACAAATGCAATTTAATGGCTTAACAAATAAAACGTTAGATGTTGGTATGATGGATATCTTCATCATACCAATATCTAATATGAAGTGGTTCAGTAATATGTGCCAGGTTATTTTTCTTAAAACTATTTACCCCTAAGAGTACAAGGTAATTGTGAAAAGGTAATTGATGTTTGGGATAATAAGATTAAATAATCTTGAAAAAAAATTAGTTCATAAAAAGTTAATAAATGAAATTAGAAAAGTTAATAAATGTGTATTTTTCCTTGAGCTGTGATTTAATGTGTCAGCATGGCTTTCAGTAATGACATTGACCTTTGTCTAAGTAGAATAATATAAGAAGAAGAAAAACTGATCATCAATATCAATATATATAATATTTCTCTGATGATGGCTCAAAAATTTCAACCGGAAGGGTTTTAGAAATAAATATACCTGATTTTTCAAAAGCTATATTTTTTTAATACCTTAAGACTGAGACCCAATGCAATTGCTCTAATTATTTATTAAGCCCTAAATATGAAATAATATAAATATTATTCATCAAACAATTAATTAAGGATAAAATTAATTTAAAGAAATATAATGAATAAAAATGTCATTATATTTTATTAATAAAAAATAGAATACCTCAGAAAACATAGCTCTAAGACCCTTAATTTGTTTTGCGTCATTAAGAGAAGCTACTTGAGCATGAACTAGATTGTTTCCATCTACCAGCCTCATAAGTTCTTTTTCAACTTTTTTTACTTCATCTAATTTCAGTGCTCTCTAAAAAATTAAGCAAATAAAAAAATTAAATTAAGTAAAAATTGAAAAAAAAAAAAAAAAAAAAAAAAAAAAAAAAAAAAAAAAAAAAAAAAAAAAAAAAAAAAAAACAAGACAATAAGCTTTAGCTTAGTTAAACCTCAATGACAAAATTAACACAGAGAAATTAATTTGATAGATTATAATGAACTACTCAGTTTCATAAATGACTAGAAATAAAATAAATAGTTAATGTGAATTTATTATACATAAGAAAATAACACTACCAATCTGAATTATAATAAAATGAAAGAAAAGATGAAATATACTGACAGTAGTTTAGAAAATGGATAATAGTAGTTGAGGAGCCTTATTAACCTGGCTTGGGTAATAAGCTCGAGAGTAAATGATATGGAAGAGTATTTAGTAATCAGATAAGGTTAACTAAGAGAAGCGGGTACACAATTTCCCCAAACCACTTGATTTACAAGTATAAACCTTTAAATAAAAAGCTGAAAGTGAATAAGCACATAATTGCCGGCTCCGGCGAAATTGGTAAGAGCAGAGACCCACCAGTAGATCATAGCCAACAGGGCAGCAACTTTCGAAAACAGATATATAAAATAGGGAGATATTTAACATCAACTGATTTAACTAATATTCATGAATACGTCTTCTGGGCTTGACCATGCCAAAAAGTTAATTTTTACCGAGTTTTCACACATTAGAATAAATGATGAAATTTAATTTAAAAGGCGGAGAGAACAATGATCATAAAAGGTATGACCAAAAACATTGCAAGAGACTGGCTAGGAAGGAAGAATAGGGGGAGAAGTTCTTATCCATTGTAGTTGGCCATGTAATTTTTTTTTCTAAGAAGCCCTTTTTGTAAAAATGTTACAGAACATACACATAGTAAAATTATATTTGACATATGTTATGTAGATATTTTCTTAACTCAAATAGAAATAAAGATAACAAATTTTAGTGCAAGGGAACAGATTAAAAAATCGAACTGTCCCAGCCAGGACTCAAACCTGGATCTCCTGCTATCCGGGCCGGTGCATTTTCTATTTATGCTACCTAGACAAGTCTGATAAGTTATTAAATTCTCCGCACTAGTGTGGAGAGTCTAACCTCCAAGCCAGACGAATATATTCTTGCTTATGCTTGGAGGAGCTGACATTGTCAAGCTGTTTAAATGACTCTCGTTATTTACTTTTAAATTTTAATTTTATANCCTTAAGTTTCAATACCCTGAAATAGCAAAGAAACATTAAATATTTCATAAATATTATTTTTTTGTGGTATTTAATCCCACGTAAATTTTAACAATTTTTAGTTTAAGGGAACAGAATAAAAAATCTAACTGTCCCAGCCAGGACTCGAACCTGTATCTCCTGCTATCTAGGCCGGTGCATTTTCCATTTATGCTACCGTGACTCAGCCGGATAAGTTATTAAATTCCCCGCACAGAGTCTAACCTCTGAGGCAGACGAATATATCGTCTAATTATCATTAGATTTTTTATTCTGTTCCCTTGCACTATTGTTACAATATTGTTAAAATTTACGTGGGATTAAATAGCACAAAAAAATAAGAAATAATATTTATAAAAAGAAATAAAGATATTATGACAATAAATTTAGGTCTCCTCTAAACCTCCCCCTTTATCCTCATCCAATTTCAACCAAAAAATAATTCATTTAAGGATTTAAAATGAAAAGTCTAAATACAAAAATGGGGTTTGGGAAGTGGAAATATAGAATTCCTTCAAAAGTTTTTTAAAGGTGTGCATAGGGATACCATAGGGATTAACGTGCGTAATATAGATATCACATTACTTTTAACTGCGGCAATTCTATGCGATAATTTAAATAATTTATTTTTTTGTTTTATGTTTTTCTCATGACATTGTATTTCAAAAGCCCTTACGATAGCTTACAATGAAAGCTGAATCGTCGGCAGATAATTTAAAAAAAAAACACATTTTTTAAATTGTATTTTTGGATTAACCTTGACCGAACCCAATGAAAAAACAAATACAACTTACTTTAATTTTTTTTTTTTTTTTTTTTTTTTTTTTTTTTGTGGACTCCCCTTTTATGCCCCAGGAAGGTCTAACGTCCTATTTTCTCCCATTAAAGTTAAAGTAGAGAAATTGAATAAGTAAAGATGATTATCTTGAAAAAAAAATAAGGTAATAAATAGATGCATGATTAGAAAATAGGGCCCCACAACTATCCTGAAGAAGAGATTTATACCTTACAAGTGAAATCAAATCGAAGTCTGTCCGGGGCGACAAGTGAACCTTTTTGATCTGATTCTGGTCCAAGAACATGCCTCAGCGCATGATTCAGCATGTGTGTGGCAGTGTGATTGCTCATAATAAGTCTCCTTCTCTTAACATCATACTGTCCAGTTACTTTGTCACCAACAGAGAGACTTCCTTCTACAACCCCAATGTGCAAGACGTAACCAGCCTTCACTTGGACATTTTTCACCACTACCTCTGTAGACTAATACAAAATTTATTATTATCAGTATAGCTTGAAAGTTTATTATTAAAAAAATTAATAGCAATTTAGTATAAAAATAAGTGCATACTTCATCATTAAGTTTGTTTAAATAGCCTTCATCAAATATTTGCCCTCCTTGTTCGGCATAGAAGCATGTTTTATCCAGTATAATGCCACACATTTCTCCTGCTTTTGCATTGTTTACAAAGCCTGATTCAGATCTAATAGCTAATACTGTGCCCACACAAAAATTAAAAGCTGGAAAAAAAATCTAAATAAATGGCTAGAAAACAAATTAAATAGATGTGGAGTGGACAGTTTACCTAAAGTAATTAATTATTATTTTATTTTAGACTTATTACTTTAGACCAAACATCAAATTACACCGTAATATAAATAGTATAAATACCATAGATTGTATTGCTAATAAAATAAAAAACAATGAAACTAGTAACAATTTTCTATAGTCAAAGTAAAGAGTACATTTTGAACAATTAAGATTAACTGAGTAATTATTAAGCTTCATTCATAAACTACCTGTTTTATCTTGTACATTTATTAAATACAAGTTTCTACAATTAAATATACCTGAACTGAAATTTCAACCTTGTATATATAGGTTAGAACATTAGAAATGGATCAAAGAGAGATTTGTACAGCCTGTCCAGTAGAGTTTCTGCCTTAACAGGACTCTATATTTAAAATGTCTGTTTTAAGTTACTCAAAACCCACTCAAAACAACTCCAATCAGGTGGAGTGGTTTGAGAAATCCTATTAGGACCACTACAAAGGTCTTGCTAGCATTATCAATCGGCAACAAGTTGAATAATCTCAAAGGTCAGAAGTGAGAGAGTTGTTATTTATGAGATTTCATGAAATAAATCCTTAAGGATGTCACAATTTAGGGCACTTCACTAAAGCACGTTGATAATGAAAAATTTTCAATACAAAGAAATTTTAAAATGACCAACTGGTTGTCATTATGCAATTTTTGAGGACATATTCATATGTTCTACCCGTATTCGATATTGTTTATGCCTGATGCATTTATACGTCTTGTCCGGTTAACAGGTTAATTATGACATCAAAATATCAACATGTTTTTTCCTCTACACTATTTAGCAAGTATGAGAAATATAGAATCTTTAAGACCTGGACTTGTTATAGAGTCAACAATTAATGTAATAATAGTTACCATCGACAGGCTGAACTTTCCAGTTACAAATAACAGATTTTTCTTTTGAATAATATTTATTTAAAATGAATAAATAATAAAAGCTTACTATAATCAGCAAATTTCTTGTTGCCATTTTCCATTGCCTTGTAATTATACTTAGGACTGTCATCAGTCTGTGGGATGTTCTTTTTTTGTAGATCACTCAAAGCATGAACATCTAAACTAACTTTTTCTCCCCCTTCAATAGTCTTTCCTTGACTAGCAATCTAATAAATTGAACAAGCAAATTATAATTAAATATTTCTTTTCATAAAATATATAAAAAAGAAATAATAAATAAATAAAACAATTTCTTAAACAATTATCTTCTAATGCTAAAGCCAAATAAATAATAGTTAAACATACAAGAGACTGTTTCTTGGCTTCATCATAAGCAACCATGTCAATTGCTAACCCTTTTTCCTCAGCCATCAAACCAGTCAGATCGACAGGAAATCCATAGGTATCATATAATCTCCAAGCAATATCACCTACAAAATTATTTCATTAAAATAATTTTTAAAAATAAGTTTTTGAGCAAAAAATGAATTTAAATGAGCATATGGCATGAATTGATAATTTTAATATTAAAAATATAGGAGATGACGTAGATATCTTGGAGGAGGTTATATTCACACATAAATAACTATATATGTGTGTGTATATATTCACTAATGACATTAACAGACTTTTTTTTTTTTTTTTTTTTTTTTTTTGGCATGCCAACCACTTGGGTCATTAATACCATTTATGTGGGGTATCGATGAAAAGAGTGCGAAAGAAGAGAGCAAGAAAACAAAAGCAAAAACATGATGGAAGTCAAAAATATGTTCCAGAACGAAAATGGGATGCAGCCATGAAAGAGTAGACACAAACGGAGAGCCCCAGCACGAGGCAACCAGCGACACCGGATTCGACCTCCGTAATTGACTTCCAGCTCATGATAAGTCCATCTTGATAAGTCTTTAGTCAAATGCCTGGCCTGTGAACGAGGCTGTGCACGGTGGGACCAGGCCGTCTAAACCCTCCAGGTCGGCTGTAATAGAAGAGGTCCAAACCGGCGCCACAAGCCGCCACGACCCAATGGCATAACCCCCATCCGCCCCATCCCCCACCTGCCCCACTAGGGGTTATTATAAAATAACTGACTTATATTTATAATATTTTATACTATCAGACTTATGGTATTTTGGTAAACAATGTTCAAACAACAGATTAAAGCAAAATAATACAATTTAAAAACTGACGATATTAATAACCTACCAATCAATTAAGTTCAACTTACAAGAACCAATGTTTAAAAAAAAAATGTAATCAGTAATGGATAATAAAATTGTAATATAAGATAGACAATATATACTTCAATTGGAAATTTGGCAATAACAGAAAATATTTTTAATTTTTATGAAGCAGGAGCTCAAAGAGCTTCGTTGTTACTAAATGTATCAACGAACTCATACCAACTAACTTTTAATTGTATTCCTATTGAATAGTTAAGAATATAAATCAAAACTGGCCCAATCACAATATAAATGGCCTTTAAAGTATAGGGTAAACAAGTCTTAGAACATTTAGCAAATTAAGGCGAATAATACAATAAATGTTCTATAATGCAGACCATACATTAAGAGTAATAAGACTAATTGATACAAATTTTAAAAGGCTACAAACAAAAAAGTAACTGCTTTAAAATGCTTATTAACTAGGCTAATTTCACATCATATGTAACCACTTTAGGTGCTTCAATTTTTTTCAAAAATAAAAATTGATAAGATATAAACAAAAAAAAAATACACTCCCTCTCCATACTAAGAATTTAATACTTTAATTAAAGTATAAGGGAAAGGTAGACAAAGAAAAATAAATAAGTCCATTTAATAGAAGGAAATTTGGTCATAAGGAGCCTAATTTTATAAGAGCTTCATCAACCATTCTAAAGAGGTTTATTAAGTGTTAATAGCTCTATAAAAATATTGGGGAGATCTCCATATCTAATTTCAAGTTTTCAGTATACCTGGAATTCGGTTACATTTTATGATATAGTTACACAGCAGAATATATAATATTATATCAAGTTAGTAGACTTCCATATTTTGTAATTATCTTCTTTGGTATCCCATAACCAAATATAGAGATTATATTTATATTTTATAAATAAATTATACACCTTGAGAGTGGTGTCGTTGGTCACCTTCTCTCCTCATGCGATTGTCATTGAATGTTATTTTTATTTTGTTCTTTGTTGTTTATTGTAATCAAATTAAAGAATGTTTTTATTTTAACAGAAATTTAATAAATAAATAAAATTTCAATACAAAAAAAGTATATATGGCAAAGTGTACAGAAATAATTTTTACAACACTCGAAACTTCAATAGGATTAAAGATCTTTGAGATTATTCAATAAAAGAAAAAAGAAAAAAAAATCAGGCAGACAGAAAGACAAAAGCCTAATCCACAGCTCCAGCGAATGACTATGAATATGTCTTGAAATGTCCACCAATTTTTTTATTAATACATCAAAAAGTGAAATATTACTAATTATATTAATGCCATCTTACTTCACAAAAGAAGTTAAATGGCATAAATACTTTTTTTTTTTTTTTTTTTTTTTTAGAAAAAATATAGAGATTTATATTCTCAATAATGTTGAATCTTTGGACTGTCTTACTCCCACTTTGCCTAAGGAAATGTAATGGGGTATACACCAAAATTTCAATGCACACGAGTATTTCAGGACCAAGTCATTTTGATTAACTAAAATATAATTTTTTTAAAAATATGAGGTCAATCTTTGACATTTCTATATACAATGTGATTTAATAAATCATTGTTAATTAACACCTCCCCCCCAATATTTATATTAACAGAACTAACACTACAATAATATAATATTACAATGAATAAATAAGAACTAACAAATTAAAAATACATAATGTGAACTAAACTCTATTCCAATCCTAATTTAGGTACAAAATAATTATGAGAGGTTTAGTTTAATGGTTTCATAAAAATATTGGCAATTTGTTTCTTTGTAGGTAGATAGATAACACAAATTTCTTTACATTCTATTTTATGTTTAATAAAGTTGTATTTTACGTCCATATGCTTCATTCTTTTTTTATCCAAAGATCTTTAGATCTGAATCTTACAATAATGCACGGGCCTTTTTAAGTCAGATTACGATTCATTCTTTCAGCTACTCCGTTCATTTCGGGATTATATGCAGCAGTATACTGCATTGCTATGCCCTTATCATCACAAAAGGATTTAAAATTTCTAGACATATACTCACCACCATTGTCACTTGAACTTCAGTATACCATTGCGTGCATAATTATAATAGGTCACAAAAAACCTCAGACTTGTCTCTTAATAAGTAAACTGCAGTGAAGTAAGTAAAATCGTCTATGAAAGTAACAAAATGTTTATACTCGTCCCACATACAAGGGCTAACAGAACATACATTGGTATGTACTAGTTCTAAGGGTTTCCTAGCCTTATACATTTTCTTTTTAAAAGGAAGGCGTGTCTTCTATTTTCTAGATTTTTCTCTTTCAATTCAGTTAAACCATCAACCATATTTTTATTTACTAAAGTTTTCGAACTACTATAGCTTAAGTGAGAAAATCTTATGTGCCAAATTTCAATGAATTATTATTGGTGACTAATTTTACACCAAAATAACAATCATTTAATATTACTTTAAATTCTATAAAATAAAGGGAACCTGTTTCATGTCCAATCATAAGCAACCCATTTAAAACTATTCTTATTCTGCTGTTCGGAGTCAGGACTAAAGGACATAAAACTTACAAATTTGTTACCTCCAGCATTTTCAGTGCCTATAAGAAATGACTTTCCTCTACCTCTCCCCTTGGTCTGATGATGATTTGCCTTACTGTTGCCTCGGACTCCATTGTACCTCCAGTTGCTATGCCCATGGCCGTGTAGTCTCCACTCACTACTGGGATTTTTTGTGTCCGGGGTCTCCAATCCATAACACAAAAAAATTGAAGAGTCAAGGGATTTGGTCGCTCCTCGTTTCCATTTTTCTTCTTCCCCAAGCAGTCTGATTTTCACGAAGTCCATTTTCAATTCCTCCACAGTTTCCAAAGCCGTGATAATGCCTTCATACAATTTTGGCACGGATAGGAGTAAATAGTTAATTTTCCCTTCCTCTGATAGCTCACTGCCAGTATCCTCTAGTTGTGCAAATCGCTTTTCCATGTCAACAAAATGTTCCATTAAAGGTTTCCGTTCGTCGAATTTTATATCGGACAACTTTCTTCTTAATAATAATTTAGATCTTGTACCTTTCTTCTTAAAGCTTTCTTTCATGCTTTTCATCATTTGATAAACAGATCAGTCCTTTAAACATTCGAGGTGACTGTCAGTGGTTGCTGCTATTATGATGAACTGGGCCTTAACTTCTAATTGCTTCTTATTTGTAGTTTTACTAAAGTCCTCCTTTTCGATCGCCTTTATTACTCTATTATCCCACAGGATACTTTTCAATCGGAACTCCCATGCGTTGTAATTATCCCTTGCAAAAGGTACAATTTGATATTTTTCTTTTGACATTTTCTGTCCTTTAACACTTAATCCACTATAAAACGCGATGGCTGTACTGGGCCCATAACCCTGTTAAGGATTTTGGGGATAATTAAAGATATAACACTTCAAACATAAAACGTGCCTTTTATTTACATCTCATACTACAGCATAGAGAGTTTATAACATCATACAGAACCTCCCTTCATAACCAAGTGCAGTCACCTTTTAATGAGTGCCCTACCTTGACATTTCTGCACTAACCAGTCAGGGACACTCATAAAAAAGGTTCCAGCTTATTCACTTTTATATATTTCTAAGCAGTTTAGAAATTAAATTTATATTATACCTATTTTTTTTAAATTATGTGTTTTATATATTTAAGCTTATCATTAGCATTTTTACTGGTAGGGGATACTTATTAATAAAACAATACAATGAAGTTAGTTTGGTATTGGATGTTAAAATGAGGATTAGAAAATCATACCATAAGAAAATCTCTCTTTATGATAGATTATGATACTAAAATGGTTATCTATATGCTGATATATATTTAGTTACCCAGCAATTTTAAATATAAAAAGTGTTATTACAGTTACTAAAAATGAATACTGCCTCGAGCAAGCCTTGAAAAAATGAGATAATTTTGTAAAAACATCAGTCTGCTTGATGGTCAATTAGGCTCCTTTCCAATGTTAAAATCATGAAGGAAATATTTTTATTCCAGACTTAGACAATTTTGAAGGTATTTATTGAATCCAGGTTCACTTCCTTCTAAACCCAACCCACAATCCATTGATCGTTCAAACTCCATGGGGTTAAATAATTTTTTAAGCTATTTTTGAATGAATTAGAGAAATATCTCATAGCCACTAATTTATCAATTTTTCTTCTTTCAATTCTAAACGAGCTATAATAGAATATGTGACTATAAAAATAACCATTATAGCATAGAAATAAAAATTTAAAAGATGAAGAATGGGTAAGTCATTGCAGCTCTGAGTATTCCCATGCCTGCCTGCTCCATCTGAGTGACAATTTTACATTTATTTTGTAGATCTTTTTACAATAATAAAATATAAGATGCCTATCACGCACATTATTTCTCTTTTATCAAGAGGGCTTACAGTTTCACGTATGTTGGTACTTTCCCTAAAAATTTCTAAATATTTATTTGAACAGGAGACTAAAATGCCGATCATGCTTATTTTAGTTATTTCCAAAAATGGATTCATTTTGGGTCAAACAATTTTTGAAATCACTGATAAGACCAATTAACCATTAAAAATCCTTTCTTAAAATTCTAAATGGGCAAATAGTAGAAAATTCTTAAGCAATCAGCATGAAGAAGCAATCAAAAATATATTTTTACTTTTTTCCTTAAATAAATAAAATAGAGAGAAAAAAAAAGGGGTTTGCTTTTAATTTAAAATTTTTGACTCAAGAACATAAGAAATGCAAGATAAATAAATCTCTTAAAATATTAATATCAATAATTAATAAAGACATAAAACAAAATAAGCCAAATAAAGAAAATTAATCAAAATTAACCTGGAAATATTTTACTGTCACCGAGTTTAGCAATTGTCCTGTTTAATAAATTTCTTCCTCGAGATAGTGTTTTTAAAAATTGTTCTTCTTCTTCATTAATCACATCAATTATATGCTGAGGATCTTTTTTGACCTAAAATAACAATAGAATAATTAAAATGAACTAAACAGCATAATATATAACTTAAATTAGAAAAAATTTAAGGTTCAGCTAAATCCAAATCCCTTATTGCTTAGTTCTGCTAAGCAACCCCTAAAATCTTTCTTTTATTAATAAACCAATCAGTATTGAGTTTTATAACACTAAACTAAATATTAAGTCCACTGTAATGAAAAATCCACAATTATCTTAAAAATCTTCTCCTGAGATTCAAAAGCTATACATTTAGGAGAACATTTTATTTGGTTTTAGACTATTGAATTAAAATTTAGGGTTCAGATAAATCCTTACTCAAAATTGTTTAATTTTACTGTATAACACATTGAAATATTTTTTTTATCACTAATAATCACTCTTGACAAATTCAGTTTATTCCTTACTCCTATTACAATTTTGCTCTCACCAATGAATGTCAATTAACCAAATTTCATAAAATAAATTAAAATTTATATAAAAATCATTAAAATCAAAGCCAGAAGAGCAATGTGGCACACACATATATGCATGCACAGTGTCCTAAAAACTAGATTTTATAAATTTCATGATAAATAAAATCCAAAAATCAAATTTTTTTTTTGTAATTATTACCTTAAATTTATTATTAAGTTTAAAAAATAAGCTTTTATCAATTTATTAGGAATAATTACTTGAAAAGTTCAGGTTACATAGACATGAACATGGTAAGATTGTTGAAAAATTAGATTTGTTTGATTTCAATACTCAAGCTTAATTTTTTTATTTTATGCATAAGTGTTTACATAATCATAAGTCACATTTGTCTGCCCCAAAGAAAAAAATTAACAACTCTGAGGAATATTTATTATAATATATTTATAAACAGATTTACACATTTCATCGTAACAATACAATTGACTAATCCCATTCTTATGAAAATTAATATAATTACTAAGTCCTCTATAACATAATTTATGTAAATATATATATATTCTNACACACACACACACATATACACACACACACACATTTATATATATATATATAGTAGAACTTCTCCATATAAAACTTCTATATATAAAAAATCCCCATATATCCAATTTTCTTTAAATCCCCTAACTCATTACATAGAAAATCTGTTTCTTTATATCGAAAAAATATTCTATATATCGAACATTTTTCGACTTAGTGAAATAGTGTGAGCAAACAGCCTACGGAAAAACAAAAACAAAAGGTGTTTTAAATGTAAACGACCTGCCAGATTGTTAATCACAGGTCATGCTGTGAATCACAGGGCATTCTGTAAATCACAGATTCCTTCCAGTGAGTTGTTACCTCAGTCTGTAACCTCCCTCTGCTTAGGGGAGTTGGCGCTGTTCGCCAGCTTGTCAATTTATTATTGTCAGTCTGGTAATCTATTCGGTCTTTTATCAGTGCGGACATCAGTTTGTTAGTGCGTCTCTTCATTTGTCATTACGGGTGCAATGGCAAAATGTAAGTCATTATTTATTGCAGAAAAGCTTGACCTTTTGAAGGATGCTGACAATGGAATGCGGAATAAAGATCTTGCTCAGAAGTATGGCATTCCAATTTTTACCTTATCTACAATTTTGGAAAACCGTGAAAATGTGTTTAAATCAGATGATTTTGTTGGAGCAGTAGTGAAGTTGAGTGTGAGTAGTTTTCAGGCTTGGGGATGGAAAACTCCCCAAGCCCTAAGAGGCGAAAAAAACTTTTTCCGCCGCGGCGGGATGATACGTCGTGTACATACGTCACACAGACGATTAAGTTCGTTCATATTAAAAAGGAAGGAGAGGGTAATCTTACCAATGTCTCCCCCTTTTTAATTGAAAAAGTAATATTTGGACATGCAGGTAAAGTAAAAGCGGTGAGAAAATTACGCGACGGGTCTATACTTGTCGAGGTGTTTAATGATAACCAGGCAAAACAATTGACGAAAATCAAATCATTAAATGACCAAATACCTGTCACAGCTGAACCTCACGTCACACTTAATAAAAGCAAAGGGGTAGTTAGAAGTATCGATCTCATGTGTGTTCCAGAGATCGAAATTCTGGCTAATTTAAAACAACAAAACGTAATAGACGTGAAACAAATAGTAACTAAAAAAGATAACCAGCCACTACCTACACCATCTTACATACTAACATTCTCAACCCCCACTCCTCCTAAAGAAATTAAAGCCGGTTACTTGTCACTAGCAGTACGCAAATATATTCCCGCCCCTTTAAGATGCTTCTCGTGCCTCCGTTTCGGCCACCCCACCACCACCTGCAAGGTGAAAGTGTGCAAGAAATGCTGCTCAAAGGAGCACGAGGAAATAAATTGTAATAATAATCATTTCTGTGCAAACTGCAATGCAAACCACTCACCACTCTCTCGTGAATGTCCCACTTGGCTAAAAGAAAAAGAAATCAAGGCTATACAGGTTAATGAAGAAAAAAGTCCCGCTGAAGCGAGAAAAATTTATAATGCTAGAATAGCACCCTCCTTTTCAAAGTCTTACGCTAGCGTTACAAATAGTAAACAAGCCCCATTATCAACGTCTTCAAGCAGCCACGTCAGTGGTGTTATTAAAAAATCTATTTCCGTTCAAACGGATACATTTATTTCGGAGTCAGTTTCGACTCCTCATTTACCCTCCCCCCACCACTCTCGGGCTACCCGGGAGCAATCCCCTCCCCTTCCCCCCTCCCCCCCTACTGGGTTACCCCCTTTTCCCTTTCCCCCTCCCCAAAGATCCCCTCTCCCCCCGTCAGTACCCCCCCCACCCACCACTCCTTTGCAGACACCCGGGGCTGACCCCCCTACCCCTAAAATAATTCCCTCTACCCCCACCACGTCTGAAGACGGGTGGACAGAATCATCAAATCGAAGAAGGAAGAAAGCAGGAAAGAGCACTAAAGAAAAACCAGGTAGCCGCTCATCCTCTCTCAATAGAGATAAGATCGATGACTAGGCTGATAGACCCTGTCTGTTATCTCTTATTCGATAGTAGGTTTAAGATTATTTTCTTTAACCTCACAAATACTTATTATCTGGCATTTAAAGTCTATTTATATATGTTACGTGTTTTCTATAAATCCGAAATAATTATTGTAATAATTTACAAATTTTCTTCTATGTCAAAAAATTATTGCAGACCCTGCAAATCTACAAATTTAACCAATCCTAAAAAAATTTTCAAAAACCCTCCCGTTAAAAACATAAATATTTCTTTGGTAAGGAATCATAAATATATAAAATTCTACCTAATAATTATTTTTTACTATGTACTTTATTTTCTAATTAACTTATTTCATGATTTACCAGATACGAACTTAGTAGCCATTTACTCATTATATTATATTGCAGTTATTAATACTCTCTATAATATTGTGAAATCATTTTACGTTACGTGTAATATATATTACCCAATATTGTACCTCGTTGTAAATTTTTATATTCATAAAACGATTTTATTCTCGGCTACATATTATAAATATACACCAGTTATCCTCTTCAACACTATATATTTTTTCTACTCTATAAGATCTCTACCAAACTATAAATTATATTTCCTTTCCTCATGTTATATTAGGCGACCTAAATATTTTTACCCAAATTTATGGCAGTTATACAGTGGAATTTATTCGGGATAAGATCAAGGTATAATGATTTAAAAATCCTCATACAAGAATACGAACCAATTTGCCTAGCACTCCAGGAGACCCGTCTACGCAACATTGACAAATTTTCACTAAAGGGGTTCGATATTTATCGACGAGATGTGAATGAGGGTCCACGCGGCCACGGTGGAGTCATGAACCTCGTTATTTCTTCAGTACTCTCCGATCCTATACCCCTCGAAACAAATCTACAGGCTATAGCTACTAGAGTTCACACGAAAATAGCATTTTCCCTTCTAAATATTTATCTCCCTCCCGATCAGGAACTTCATGTTGAAGAATTGAATAACATCATAGGACAAACCCCAGCGCCGATTCTTCTGGTAGCCGATGCAAATGCACATAATAGCATCTGGGGCTCATGTACCACTAATAATAGAGGAAATATCGTAGAAGAAGCCCTCGTTCGCAATCATTTAGTACTTTTAAACACCGGTGAACCAACCTACCTTAGCTCATCATACGGGACATATTCAGCCATAGATATTGCTGCCATATCACCTGCCCTGTACACTCAGACCGAATGGCTCCCACTTGAAGAACTTCATGGAAGTGATCATTTCCCCATAAAAATTTGTATCTCCCGCAACTGTAAAACCATTAAAAAGAAAAAAAGCTGGAAAATAAATAAAGCTGACTGGTGTAAATTTACAGACTTAGCCAAGCCTCCACACTTACAACCAGAAAACTTAGATGTGAACGGTGTAAATAATTTAATAACAGAAGCAATCATAAGTGCTGCTACGGAGAGCATACCGTTAAGCTCTGAAGAGTACAGACGGCCACCAGTACCTTGGTTCAATGAAGAATGCAAGATAGCTCGACAAAAGCGTAGAAAAGCCTTGAGGAAATTCAAGAATAATATGACCCCAGAAAATCTATCAGATTTTAGAAGACAACGAGCAATATGTCGCCGAACTTTCAACCAATCAAGAGCTGAATCTTGGCGACTTTTTACAGCTTCACTGAACAAGGATACCCCATCTAAAACAATCTGGAACGCAATAAGGAATATTGAAGGAAAAAGCAAACCGAGCTCTTACACAATTGACTGTGACGGACAACTTACGGACGACCCAACTAAGGTAGCAGAAAAATTTGCTTCCCACTACTCCGAACTGTTCAATGCTGATTACGAGGAAGAATTTATGACATATAAAGAAGGACGTGAAAGACATTACATAGATTTTACAAGCAATAATGAGGAATATTACAATACCCCTTTCACTGACTGGGAACTGACTAATACTCTGAAAAGTGTCAGAGGCTCTTCTCCAGGACCTGATTTAGTCCATTATTTGATGATAAAGCATCTGCCATCAGATACACGCAACTGGCTATTAAGATTTTATAATTACTGTTGGGCACAGGGAAAGTTCCCAGATGCCTGGAGGTTAGCGGAACTTATTCCAATTGAGAAAAATGGGAAAGATAAGCGGCGAGCAAAAAACTATAGACCAATTTCATTAACCAGCTGTCTCTGTAAAGTACTCGAAAGGATGGTCAACAGGAGGTTAATGTGGATATTAGAGAAAAATGACATGCTACCTAAGACACAAAGTGGTTTTCGCAAAGGTCGGTCAACAACTGATCACCTTGTGCAACTTGAAGCCGAACTGCACTATACCTTCATTAATAAAGAGCAAGGGATCGGCGTGTTTTTTGATGCAGAGTCGGCTTATGACCGAGCATGGCGACATGGCATACTGGAAAAACTCCATGCATTGGGTTTTAGAGGCTCCTTACCAATCTTTGTAAGAAATTTTCTGAAAGACCGGAGGTTCCATGTTCGCATAGGTAATGTGACCTCACGAGACTATGAACAGCGAAATGGGGTGCCGCAAGGTTGTGTGCTTAGTACAACGCTTTTCGCCCTAGCAATGGTAGATTTTGCTCTGAGTCTACCCAGAGGAGTCAAAATGTATCAATATGTAGATGACCTAGCGATATTTTGCCGAGGACATGACATTACTTCAGTACATAGAAAAATCCAAGATGCTATCAATAGAATGTCAGTAACGGCTAAAAAAAATGGTGTAAAGTTCTCTACTGAAAAAACTAAGTGTTTACATTTTTCCAAGAAAAGAAATACTCCAGAATCACCATTGCTAACCCTAAATAGTGCACTAATACCATATGCTGAAAATTGCAAATTTCTAGGTCTTGTTTTCGACAAGCGTTTGTCATGGAGATCCCACATTGAGCAGCTTAGGGAAAAATGTTTCAGGAAACTAAATCTATTGAGGGTTCTTAGCGGGACCAAATGGGGCTCCGACAGAACCACAATGCTGAGAATTTATAATACTACTATATGCTCTAAAATTGATTATGGGTCATTTATATATGCCTCTGCCAAAACCACGACCCTTATCCGCTTGGATACAATCCATCACGCAGGCATAAGGACAGCCACCGGTGCCTTTCGCACTAGTCCAGTACTCTCCTTATGTGCAGAAGCCGGGATTCCCCCCCTACTATTCAGACGACAAAAACTCGCCATTAACTACGCCTCCAGAGTATACTTTAACCCATCCAACCCTGCACATGCTTATTTATTCAAACTAAAGTACATCAGGAAATTCAATAATAATAACTCCTCCAGTAAACCACTAGCTTATAGAATATCAACCGCCATAGATTCATTAAAACAAATTAAAATAGAAAACAAAATACCACATTCTCCTCCCTGGAGAAGAATTAGACCTAATTGCAATATTTCAATGGCCAAACTCAAAAAAGATAAAACATCCCCACCTACTTACCGCGATAAATTTGAAACAATTCTAAACACCCTGAAAGACTTTGAAATCATATACACTGATGGGTCAAGAACCGAGCAAGCTACCGGATATGCTGTAGTCACGTCTAGTGCTACCTACAAATACAGACTCCACAACTACTCTAATACATATTCAGCTGAATTATGTGCCATTTCTGCCGGCCTGTACAGATGCATGACTGTTTCAAAAAGAAAAATTGCCATCATAACTGACTCACTAAGCGCATTACAGGGCTTAGATGATATGTACACAAACCATCCTGCAATTGCTGAAGTACAAGAAAAGATAACTGTGTGTTCGGAAATAGGAAAATCTGTACTGTTGCTCTGGGCCCCAGGTCACATCGGAATCCGGGGCAATGAGTTGGCAGATGAAGCAGCAAAAGCTGCATTAACCCTGGAGCTCCCTATACGAACCGTTGTCACACCGAAAGACCTAGCAGCACCTCTGAAGAAGAAGGTATCTGAAAACTGGCAAAATATGTGGAACGAAAGTCCTCCAAGCAAATTAAAAACAATAAAGCAGACAGTCAAACAATGGCATTCGTCCATTAGGGAAATTAGAAGAGAAGAAGTTCTTATTACCCGCTTACGAATTGGACATTGTAGAGCCACTCACGGCTATTTGATTACAAAAGAAGAACGACCTATCTGTCCTTCATGCCATGACCCACTTACAGTGGTTCACTTGCTTTCAGATTGTCCTTCATACCGCCCCATAAAACAAAAATTCAAGCTGACCGAAAATATAGAAACACTACTTGGAGATAACGATACTAATATAAATCGAGTTATCAGTTACATAAAAGAAATAGGTTACTATAATAAAATATAGTAACAATCTACAAATACTCACCAATATTAACTTAATTTCTCAGACCTCAATGAATAGGCTCAACATTAGTTAAACCAAAAAAATGTTTATACCCCTTTAACCCCGCTAATATGAGAATCCTTCCCTCTTGAAAATCTCTCAAATCTATCCAGGTTAGTCATCCACGAGACAGTGGATCGGTGGTGGGGCCGCCCGTGTGATGTCGCTGGGTCCGTTGTGGGGCCGCGGGTCGGCGCTGTTGGAACTCGGAGGCCGACCTGGAGGATGTGGACGGCCTGGTCCAACCGTGCACATCCTCACCCCCAGGTATGGCAGCCAGAATTTAGTCGGACCGGAATGTCTAGGGGCAAGCCTGGTTCCTGCAGTGCTGCCGGTGGCTCCGTGGCGGGCTTGGGGGATCGCGTGGGGGTTCCGCCGTCTTTATTGTTTCACCTTCCGAGGAATTAATATTAAGAATCATAGGCGCTGATAACCAAGTCATTGAGTGCTTATTTGAGAAAAAAAAAAAAAAAACCAACTAGTGTAGAAGAAGATGATGTGATGAATGACGTACACACAAGTTGGCAAAATTTGCAGTAGAAAAACTACATTGTCAGTGAGGTTGAACTCGATTAATTTCTTCAGATTGACAATAATGTTATTGTAGCCGAATATCCTACTGATGATGACAATTTAGCCTCTGTTCATAGTGAGCAAACGGAAGAAGAGGAAACTGATGATCAGCTCGAAGAGGAAGAACCTCAAAACACGAAATATTGTCAGCTTTAGATACTTTTTGTCGGGGCTTACAGTTCATAGATCATGTTCCAGATGAAATATTTTCCGGGCTAAATAAGTTAGGACTTAATAATTTACATTTAGATGAAGCATCTAAATGTATTGTGCAAATAGACATAAGATCTTACTTTAAGAATGTGTAACTCTATGAGGTAATGACATTTTTATTATGTACTTATGTTAGTAAATTTCAAATTAAACATTACTATGCCATTTGTATGCTCATATTAATACATATACATACGTACATACATTCATTTGTTATATTTCATTTAAAAAAATAAAATTAACCAAATTTGTATATTAGTTACACATACAACACCAAATCCCTCTGTTCCTTTATTATCATGTTGATAAGGTGCAAAACCCCTATCAATGAGAATTAACCTTGTCAACTAAAAATGTAAATACATCCATGTGTTTCCATGTATCAAAACTTCTATATATCAAAGTTTTTTACTGGAACCTTCAAATTCGATATATGGAGGTTCTACTGTATATATTTTTAAGGCTTTAAAGGAAGTAATTTGTATGATTTAAAAACAAGAAGAGTAATAATTTTAGTAAAAATAAAACCTGAATATTATACATTAAATAAATCTTAAGGAAGAAAAAATATTCAGGTAAGAAATTCTTAGGAATTTCAGTATACCACTCTTTTATAGATATTTTAAAATATAAATTTGAGTGAAGTTTCAAGCTTAATACTGGCTGAAGTAATCTTTAATATAAGCCATTACAAAGATAAAAATGCCACATGAATTAATATCAGAACAAAAAAGAAGGTTGTATATAATATAAAAAATTGGAAAAACTAAGCTCTTATCAATTTTAGAATATTATAGTTATATAACCATGAAGTGCTATTATTTGTCACAGATCAGCTCAGGCATGATATAACCAAGGTAAGAAATTATAAAAATTTCAGCAGCTTACTTCTGGGAAAGTATCTCCAAGTATATCAACAACAGTATGAACAAGAGAAGCGAAAAATCCTGGTTTAGCATTGAGCTTTTCAGTGGCATAACGTACAGCTCTTCTCAAAATTCTTCTCAAAACATAGCTAGAAAGCCAAATAATAAAAATTTATCAAAGGGTTTTTACACAAATTATTAAAGATTCAATCTTAGAAATATAATTTAAAGTATTGATTGCTTATTATTTTTATTTTTATATTTTAAATATCTAAAATAAAGAGATACTTTAACAACTGAATTTTGCTGTGCATTATCTGAAACTACTTAATAAAACAATATTTTAAAAAAAAATACAGCATTATTGTATACTGCCAACTCTGAAAATAATTTAACAATAATTAATGACTTATAATGTTGACGATAAGAAATAGTTTTAATGAAATGCCCAAATTTTGGCATAATATTTATAGAAATTATTTCAGTTGTGGAGGTTACCATATTATATAAATGTCCATAAATTGAATTCCTTAATCTGTGTAATGTAACATACTATAAGTACTAGATGCATTTTCACTTTTCAATGCAATCACAGTTAATTATTAAATGCATTATTCATATTAGATAAAATTATTGTTATTTAAAGAAATATTTTATCTTATATTAATGAAGCATTTCTTTAATAAGTAGATAAATAATTACGCTTGACTGCATTGACAAGTGTGATTGTGAGCATGATAGTGGAATGCACCTCATGTATTAGTACAACACATTTCAAAGATTATGGAATTAAATTTATGGACATTTATATAATAAAATACTGATGTAGACTATTTTTAGATGTAATTATTATTTTCTATATATTTCGAAGACTTTCAGATTCTGAGTCAATATTCATATTTTCTTTTTCAGGTTTGGACCTGTCCCTCTATTTTCAACCACAAAGCTTTTACTAACCATTGCTCTGAGCTTCTTCTGACTTACACTGTAACACTGAAGAAGCTCAGAGCATGATGATCGGAAGCTTGATTGTTGAAAATAAAGGGATATGATCCAAACTGGTAAAAGAAAATATGAATATTAGAAATTTTTTATTAATTTTAATAAAGATATTCTAATT
>KZ807315.1:170965-185104 GCA_000696205.2 Oncopeltus fasciatus | reverse complement strand
CGACCATTCTCACATGATTTGATATATATAAAAAAAATAAATAATTAGGAAATAAATAGAGTCATAACCTGGAGCTCAAAAAATGAAAATTAAATTTAAATAGAATAAAATATATCATAAACCTTCTGAATTGATTGAAATATGGGTAAAAACAAATCTGTGTCATAATTAGATCTTTTGTTTTGGATCACTGATACTAATCTTTCTAAGCCTAATCCACAATCAATATGTTTTCTTGGCAGAGACTTTAATGATCCATCACTTTCTCTGAAACAAAAATACAAGAAAATAATTTCAGTTAATGCACTTTTGAAGTAAGTAAGCACAGGACTAATATACTTCAAGTAATGTACAATAAAACAATCTTCAAATGCTTAGGGAATAAGAGAAATTAAAAATGGGTACAGGGTCTTTAAATGAGTTAATCCGGTTAGGGGTTTACTTTAGTCATTGAAAACAATTTAACACTTGTTGGGACTTCAATAGTTATAAATTAATGAAAATACTGAAGGAGAGCCAATAAATATGTGTTAAGGCATTAACTGGGAATTTAAATACAAATTAAATTAAATTAAAAATATAATCTTTTTTTTTACAGTTTTACAAAGATGTAAGAACTTTAATATTAAATTAAAGAAAATGGTCATCCTAAATAAATATGTTCAGAAGTGTCAAGACACTAAAAACAGATTGAAATTGAAATTTCCCAACAGGTGATTTAATAGTCTATTAATATTCAAAATTTTAAATAATAATAATAATAATTTTTAATATGCATTAATTATGAAAAATACTTAAAATAGAAGAATACCAGTACATTCCAGAAATCTATATTGTATCTAGTTATCGACTTTAAATGAAACAAATTTTATTCTTCATACAGATCAGAAAGCCACAGTACAAATATCTCTTTAATTATATATCGAATTACTGTTGATTCAGTAAATTAAAACTCTTTCAGTAAATGTAATTTCATTGCCAGCTTTCATTTTCCATCTTGAGTATCATTAATTCAATAAACTTGAATACGGAGACAAGATTTTTATGGCAGCAAAAGATTTAGGTGTTCAATGAGTTTTAACTAAAATCAATGCCCAAAAATAATATCAGTAATTTTTTTTTTTGCTTTAAGCCACTAAATTTACATTTATTTATGAAATCTACTAAAAAATGTGTATATATACATAATTGATAAGGAGAATTAGTTCGCTTCCTTGAATAGTGGTTACATTAATCCACTTACTTACCTGTTAAATTGGATAAATACAAGGTTCCATATTTCAAGGACATCAGGGTCATCTTGATTGACTAAATGAGGAACATCTCTACCCCCAATGCGATCAAAATGAAGTTCTGAACAAGGCCCGCAGGGACCAGTTTCTCCCATTTCCCAAAAATTATCTTTCATGCTCCCAGGAATAATGTGATGCTCAGGAACCCTATTAGTAAAAAAAAAAAAACTGACTATAGCTTTGTTTAAACAGAAAGGTTGGGGGATGTGGAGTCACAAATTATAAATAAAATTATTGTCCTTCTTTTAAATACAGCTTAATTCCTTAATAGGGCCTGGAAAATAATTTTCTTCTCTAATTTGTGCTTGTATTTAAATTTAATTCTTCTACAGGGCCTATGTAGGAATCTCCACAACAAAACAAGCTCAGTTGGCTTACACGACACAATACAAATTTTATTTTAAATACAAATTATTTACTTAAAATTTGCTTATTATTTAGCCTACTGAGTGTTGTTTTTACTGTAGGGAAAATTCCTTTAAATTAGAAAATAATTATCAAAATATCTTCTATTTGTGACTGGCTGCATCACCACCAATCTTAAAAAGAAATATTTTTTTCTTATTACATCAACAAAAAAGTGTGTTAATGTTCAGAAATAAGAGTTAAGAAAGAAAACAAAAAATGAGTTGGCTATCATGTATTGTGACTTTCAAAATAGACAATCATCAGATTCGTATTTTTTAAAAACATTCAATATTCAGATCAAGATTCAATAAAAATTAGGAAACATGAGGGACCAGTAAAGTCCAAGTGTAGTTATTTTCATCTGCTAAAATATCTATTTTTTTTTTTTCTTTTTTTTTTCAATGGAAAAATTATACTCCCTTAAACTGAAAAAATAGCAATGAAAAAAATATAGTAATGTGAATGAGTCGAGAGAACAGTTGTTTCTTTAAGTTTTCAATTGAAAGCTGAGTTTTGAGATCACATAACCTCCTGAGATAACTTTTTTTTAAAAATAATTATTACATTCTGTAAGGTAGTACATACATCTTGTAATTTGCTATATATTGCTCTATGACTTTGAGCTACAATGACATGAGGGAGAGAACGGCCAGTGCCGCAACTCCAAGTGAGATAACAATGGCTAAATTTTTGGAATAAGTTGTGACATTCTAAGTAGAAAAAAAACTTGAATTAGGTAATAAATAAAAAAAAAATATTAAAGAATTTACAAAGATAATGATAAAGAGCCAGGCCTAGAAGTATAAAAGCCACTTGGTGACCTTATTAATTTAACTATTAATTAAAATAAATGAATAAAAATAAATACAATTTTAATCTTTCATATACATTTTCTACAAATTAAGTTCACTAAAATTACATACCCAAGATTTAACCAAATTTGTCTGCACTCTTCATCAGGTTCTAGGCCAGAAGAGGGATTTCCTCCAAAATAAGTAACATAGAGCCTTTCCGTGGGTAATTTGAAAACTTTTGTTAGAAGTTCCCAAGACCATTCACAGATTTCTTTCTAAGAAAAATTAGATACGGCAAAAAAGTTATAAAAACAGTATGAAACTTTATCACAAAGCTAAACATCTTTCTTGATACTATTGAAATAAGGGTCACTTAAGTTAAATAGATTAAAATGGCTATTGTAAATACAATTAAAACTAGGAAATTAAATAGAAAATAAAATATGTAAACCATATAGAAATTTATAGAGTAAATCTTAAGGCTCGAATAAATTTGGTAATTATATCATGTAAAAATCATATAGACATCAAAGATAAAATAACAGGGACACGAACTTGGTATTATATAAGAAAAGTTTCAAACATTTTTATGAATTAATAAATGACAACAATAAATATTAGAGAGTTTTGGGAACAAGAACTTCCATAGTAAAGTAGTATTTGAACATTCACGTTGTCAATTATTGTTTCACAATCAGAACTTGAAGACTTAGCAGCTCCAGTTTCATTTTTTTTTTTTTTTTTTTTTTTTTGGGATTATGAAATTAAGCATGGTACTGAATATGTTAGTGGGAAAAAAAAGTTTGCAAAAATGTATATTTGGGTATAATTAAATCAAATTTCCTAGCTAGAAGGGTTTCTAATCATTTCAATTTCTGTCCTCCTTATCATCTCACTGGATAATAAATATCTCCTGTCAGACATATCAAAATAAAAAGTTGATAGAATATTATTTTTACTGATGAATAGTAGTAGAGTAGCTCCATTTCCAGTTTTATAGTAGGAACGAATAATTAGAGCTGCAGCAATTTGTTACCAAATTATGAAGAATGTCTTTCTATTTAACATTATTAAATAATATACTAAAAGTGAAGCTGAAACCCTTCCAAATTAAACTGCAGTTGGATAAATTTGCTTCAACCACATTGAACTAAATTAGAAATTTTCTTGAACTGTTAATGGTGATAATAAATTAATAGTTTTTCATATGGACAAAGAATAATAAAGTTTAATTTATTGAAGATTTTGAAGAATAGCAAAAATCATTTTAATGATTAAATTCTAAAAATATCATATTATTTTAGATTGATAAGAATGTTATCAATTAAAACAAAAACAAAAATAAAGAAAGCTATTGTTATTGTTTATTGTTATTTTATAAAGAATGTAAAAATAAAAATAATGTAGAACAACTGAAATTTAAATATAGTAGTTTTGCCATGAATTAATTGCTTTCATTTGTCTGATATCATAGCATCATATATTTATTATCATTAGCTAAACTTAGTTCATGATTACTATAATTTATTCATGGTAAAGTAACAATATAATCTATTTTGAATTTAACTTTACTTTGAAATAATCTCCAAATGACCAATTCCCAAGCATTTCAAAGAACGTATGATGATAGAGATCTTTTCCAACATCATCTAAATCATTATGCTTTCCACCAGCTCGTATACACTTCTGTGTGTTCGCAACTCTAACCCAAGACGCCATTTCACTGTTGGGATCTGCAGTTCCAAGAAATATAGCTTTAAACTAAAAAGAAAAAAAAATTTTTTTTTAAAATCTCAGATTAAATCAAGATAAAAATAATAAAACTAAAAAAAACAGGAATTAAGAGGTTGGGAGATAATCTAATAACTAAATAATTTAATATATACTAAGATAACAGTCTATTAATGAAAAACGTGCATGCAAAGTTTAGTACTAAAAAAAAATTTTTGATGAACAACTAAAAGGTAAAAAGTTTCATAGAATACAGAAAAACAATGATTCTCATAAACAAGTATGTCTCTAAATTTATATTGTCAGTTTCTTTCCATCAAATATTCTATTTGTAGAGAAATAAAACTACTCTTCAATCATAAAATAATACACAGAATATATAAAACTTCCCAATAATAGATTAAACAATTGTAGTGATTAATGTACCTGGTTCATTCCAGCATTGGCAAAGAGTAAAGTAGGGTCATCATGAGGTATTACAGGAGACGAGTGCACATATTTATGTTGTTTCTTTTGAACAAAAAAACTAATGTATTTAGATCTGATATCATTAGCTGATAGTGATGAGTCCATTTTGACCTGGAACAAATTTGCTTACTATTGAAGCTAAAAAAAGAGAGAGAGAGAGAGAGAGAGAGAGAGAGAGAGAGAGAGAGAGAGAGAGAGAGAGAGAGAGAGAGAGAGAGAGCATAATAAACTTGTCATTTAAGTTACAAAATACACAAAGTACTAAATTTACTGGATAAAATTGTATAACTTATAATATGTCATAAATTATACAATTATTAAAAAACATTATAAAAATTATTGAAAATATTAACAATAAAATAATAAGATTAGATAAAATTATTAAAATTAAATAGAAATTGACCTATGCAAAAGAGAGCCAAGCCCAGACTATAGAATGATGCTATCAGTACTAAATCTTACTTCTCCATCACTCATTAATATAATAAGAATAATATTGACAAGCCATCCATACACCAACATAGATAACACATATGACCATGTGAAAAACACATATATATGCACATAAATTATTAAAAAATATACTTCTGATGCTGATATTTTGATTCTTTAAAATTATTAAAATTTGTATTATCTCTTTCTCTCACACTCATTCCATGTTTTATTAAGTTTAGTAAAAATGAAAAAAAAAAAAAAACAATAAATAAATAAAAAGTGAACAACAGGCAAAAAGCTGAGTTTTGATTAACTAAACTTAAAATTAGTTTTCAGTAAATGATTCATTAGTTAACCATAATCAAATTAATATAATTTATATACAAATTGATAGTCAGCATTCCACTCATACTCTCTCTCCACACTTATATACATACATGTGCACACATGCAGATATATTTATACACACACGCTGTTGAATATTATTAATAAATTTCAGCCTTAATAATGGTTATTTACAAAAATCTTGTAGAAAATATAAGTTAAAAAATTAAGGCTGTGGTTGGTTGGAAGTCAATTATTATTCTGGAGAAATATATTATTTTTATTTAAAATATCTTGATTTAGACCAGGATCTGAAAAATAAAATACTCCAATATCATTGGGAATTATTTTATTAATGCCAACGTTTCGACTTAACTTGTAAGTCATCATCAGGGCTGAAATATAATACACACTATTACACTTATAGAATTATAGATTGGAATGAACAGACAGAGATAAGATGAATGGACGAATAAACAGGGTATGTTATAAAACAGAAAATGATATACAGATTAAATATCCTATTAGTAAAGTTAAATATTGAGAATTCAATATAGGATCAGGCCTAATTGAGAACCATTCTAGATTGAATTGGAAAAAATAAGAGCCAAAATGGTGTATTGAATACACACGTCTTCTTCCGTGTACCATGGGTCGAGAATAAATACATTCTTAACATGTATTTCCTCCTTGGGTCTTATGGCCTGTTTTTTTTTTTTTGTTTTTTTTTAACAGTAATTGTATTGGTCCACAGAAACAAAAGACTGAATAATAATCTAGTAAGCGCTGTCTAATAATATATAAAATAACAAATTTCTAAAGCTTATTTCATTAAGGTTTGAGTTATAAAACCATTTTACTTTATTGTCATGAAGAAAATATCTAGCCTTATAATCTGTTTATCATGCCCCCCCCCCCCTCAACAAAAAGGCATTATAAATTTGTCCTGCTATGAGATGGCGTAGATGCAACATACAGGCATATGTCAGAACATTACACATATGCAAGCAGTCTATAAATAAATAGTAGAACTGATCAAGAGTTTAACAGATTAAATATTAATATGAATATCAATTTTTAGAACATTATAGCAGATATTTAATTTCGTAATGTGCTCACATAAGCATGCATGTGCATACACATAACAGACACTACCTCATAATAGGAAAAAAATGTGTTAATATCTCTTTCTTTTTAGGAGAGGGGGGGAGGTTAGAATGTAATAGGTAAAGCAACAGATTAGGTAAAGATAAGTAGCTACCTTTTGAGGTACCTACTGAGGTACTACCTGCGCATCTACATATCAACAAACAATTTTGAATTGATCACACTTTTGGTTTCTCACCAACATTATAAGATATTATGAAGGAAGTAAAATTTAAAAAAATAAAATATTAAAGCTAAGAATGAAAACGACTAATTAGCTTACCTTTGCAAGCCAAAAGAAACTAATAGCGATAAGAATAAATCGCTATTAATAATAAATTTAATGGACAAAAAATAATAGAAATGTTAGCAAGTCACGATTAAGCAGACTCTTACAAAGGTAATTTTTTTTAATAGCAAATCTACACATGGCTAAGGAGCAATACCCATAATAATATAAAATATAATATGATCAGAAATTTCATACAATTCAGTCAAAAGATAACTAGGTGAAATATTCATTATCTATTTTTAAAATCCACTTCAAATAATATATTATTATCTCTCTTAAGCACAAGTCCTAAATAATTGCCATATGGCAAACTTCAGAAGAATGAAAGTACATTGTCTTCCCAAAAATCCTATTATTAGAGGCTTAATAATTAAATTTTTTCACAAACATGTCTCAATTAAAAATTTGTAACACAATTAATATTTCATTTTTAATGCCATGAATAACAAAAATTATTAAAGTGTTTCATTAAAAACAATTTAGAAAGATATAAATCATTTGTTAGGTTTAAAGCATTCTTAGTAAATAAAAAGGTTCTGAATGCCTTTTCAAATGAACTATTACCTCCAAACTGTCAACAAGAAAAACAGATCAGCACGTGAAACTAATCTTTAAAAAAAAAAAAAAAAACTTTCATAAAAACGAGTTTTGTTTTAAGAACGAAACGTTCAGTATTTTAAGAAGTATAAAAAGTGCTGCACTTAGTTGTGATTACATAGAACGCAATATTCAAACTAAACTAAAATTACATTATAAAAGAGATAAACGCACTTAAGACAAGAAATTATTAAAATGTTTCCCTAAGTATTAGGCGGTTTTATTAGTAATTTATTATTCCAGCAGTTACTTCAATCCACAAATTAGGTTCCTACCTTCGAAAGGGAAGTAAATCCCGAGTCCAACCAGTTAAATTTTTAAAGTAGCAGCTGTTGTAAAATGTCAATTCTTAATTTAAACCCCTACGATTTATTTAATCAAATTTATATAAAGTTACCCTAGTAGGAAAAGATGCAACCTAAATTTCAAATTGCATTGAAATCAGTTCAGTTTCACTTTATCAAACAGGGTTTCCGCATGGAAATTAAGCTATTCTAGTTTGTACAATAAGGCTTCCTTGAGATCTTAACCGATCCTTCTTTGGAGGAGCAAAAGTTACGCTTGTGTATGTGTGTTTCAACGTGATCAAGAGTCCACGATTGTTAAAATGAAATTACCAGACCAAATTAAATAATTGTCGTTAATTTTGTTATTCTTAAATTTAAGACGAAGCTTAAAATTTATATAAAATGTAATTTCCAAAACTTATATTGAATATAATTTTTCCAAGAAACCCATATTAAGGATAAATAAGAGTTACTCTCTAACTTATAGAGTAGAGTGAGACCACGTTCATTTAAAATATAGAAACCTAATTCAGTAATTGAGTTTACATTTATAAACTGTTACTTGAGCTCGTTATTGGCAGAAATCGGTTCATAAAATTTGGGAGTTTATTAGAAGACTAAAATTTACATTTGTATTATCTTTACTATAGTTATTGCTGCAAACAAGTTTATAAGAAAAAATAAATCTACAATTTATTTAGTTTACTAACATTTATTTAGTATAAAATTTTTTAGTAAAAACTCATATCAAATAATTTATTTAACTACGATAGTCACCCTGAGGGTTATGTTAACTTAAAGTAAAAGAGATACATAAAATTTGTCCTTTCCTCTTAGATAGGTCCACCTTAAATAAAACATGGGTATCCCGCTTAGTTTATTTAATTAGTAACTGGCTGAAGTTGATTAAAGGTGTGAAAGGATGTATAACTGGGGACTAAAATTTAAATTCTTTAATACCTCCATTATTTTATCAAAGAGTAACCTAAATTTTCATTATTTTTAGATCCACGAACAAGATTTCATCGCAAGTTTTTTTTTTTTTTTTTTTTTTTTTTTTTTTTTCTGACCTAAAAACTTCAGGTTTAATTCTAAATAATCTGGCATAGTTTTTTTTAAAATCTAAAATCTACTTTAAATTTGCCGACAGTCTATGGTGAAGTTTCACTATTTTTTCTGATTTTTCTGGGCACTAGTTATGTTTCCAATGTACTTTAGCTTAACATTTTATTTTATTTTTGATAGATGGAGAAAATAGAAGCACTTCCTCAGAAAATAATATACCCTTAAAATATCAAAAATACGCTTGACAATACTGAAAAGTCATCCATAAAATATTACAGTTTTTATGGGAAACGAGATTTTTTTTTTTTTTTTTTTTTTTTTTTTTTATTAAGGCATCTCAACCACTGAGGGTCATAATACGCCTCATCCTCGGTTATTCATTTTGTGAACAATTTTCACAATTTTCTATATTGTCCAATACAATTTTTTATATTTACGCCAACACACTTTCAAACTGGAAACGAGATTTAATCGAATAAATATTAGCTATATTGATAGGTATGTAAATGAAAATCGCATATGTTTACATTTAAATTTAGTGATGTGTATTTATTACAGAATTAATAGAAAAAAATATGCGTTAGTTGTTAGGATAAGTTAGAATTCATTGGCATGGGCTGGTGGAGGTGTTTGGAGGAAAACGTAACCATAAATTGGAAGGACTATAGTTGTTTTAGGACTCAGAAGGGTTTGGCCTATTCTTTAGATACACAAACCATGAGGCTAGCTCACCATCTTCATAACTTTGGATCTGTTCATGGTGCACAGGTTCTCTTGATTTACGTCTTCACTTCTGTCCTGTTAGGGTTCCCGATGAGACTTCCATCTCAAAAGCTGTACTACTATATCAATTTTCAATGTTCTATAGACCTAAAATTGAAAACACAGAGTAGTAGAATAAGATTAATGAAGAAGCGCAATATATATATATATATTGGACCTCTTAGTACTATTTCATGTTCTTTTTTTAATGGCGTGTCGACCATTGGTCATTAACACCAGGGGGATATTTTTAGAAGCGGGAAAATATTTTCTAGAAGAGAAATTCTTAACATTAGGCCATGGTGAGATATAATGAATTGTTAATGCGAATTGTTATTATGTGGATGTACATAGTAATTTCTTTGAACTAGGAAAATATAAAATGTATAAGAAAAAATCGAGAGATAATGGAAAAGATACATACTGAAAATGCGTCTAGATAAGATTTAATAGCCTGCAGTTTCAGAAAGTTTATTACAAAGTCGATGACTTTATCGTCATCCAATAGAATTTCGTCTAGAGTACCATTTAAGTTATATTTTTTAAGCTCTTTCGTACTACTATTGTATTCTATTCTAAAATCCATTTTAGCGAAAATGGAAGGCATTTGATGTTGTTCCATATGATATATATTGAGGTTGTTCTCATCATGATACATTTTTTAAAAATATTCTGCGATTCTACCAACAAGATGCAGCTAATTTATATAAATGTATTTGTGTGTGTGTTTGTCAACACTTTACAGGCCACAGTTTTCAATAAATTCGGCATAAAAGTTATAAGTGCAAAATTAATGATTTATTAAACAAAATAAGCTCAATAAATGTTTTTCATGGCATTGGGAGTTTAATTACAAATATTCATTAACTAATATCTTCGCTTCGCAATCAATTCCAATGCATTGTGCAATACTAATATTTAAAATTTAACTTAAATTTTTAAAATGCGATTGAAATTAATATAAGTGACATTATTATTAAAAATCAAATTCGTTGTACTTCCAGCGAGCTTTGACTGTCAAAAGCGTTTTATTTATTGTCCTTAAAATGTAATAACACATGACTATTGCATTTATTATAATTATCGAAGTTCTTTCTGTTAGGAAAATAGACAAAGTCATAAAGAATATCTCAAAAGATAATTATAAACATTTTAAAATGAGGGGGAAAAACGAGTAGTGTCCCCTGACATTACTTAATCTAGCATGTTTTCAATCTATATAACTGGAATATGGTGTAGTTTTACACAATATTTTTATAAATCTGGGTTTATTTGGTCAAAAGGTAGGTAATTGTAATTTAGGGTAATATATATATAGAAAGTATATACAGAAAATGTAACACTCGCGGCTGCGATATGTAGCAATCAAGAACAGGTCGGATAGAGTACAGTGCACACTCAAAAAGAAAATATCACAAGGAGCAAAATTTTCGGGGGTCTCTCGCCCTTCGTCAGTGAGAAGTCTATGATTTATATATAATATACTCGCTTCCCAATCAAATTTCATTTTATTTCTTTATCAAACTAGCAATTCACTATAAATATACAGTGATATTAAATACATTTTTCTCCTCCTTATCTCAAGGAAAGCATTGAAAAATAATAGCACTCAATAGTTCATTAAAATAATTGGAACTAGCCCATTAATATAATTTCAGTTAGATATAGGCATTGTAAAAATTAGAAACCAAACTTATTTTGCGAGGGATACTGGTTAATATACTTTAATATATAGTATATGATTAATATACGATGTGTAATATACAACTAATTAGGTTAACAAGATCACTCAATATCACTCTTCTGCGTCACCAAAAGTATACCTATTTCTCGTTCTTCTTAATAAAATTAATTAAGTTAATAAACCTTTATTTCAAAGTTAAAAAAGAGAAACGAAAAATTGGCAATTAAAATGAAATTTATTTGATGTTTTAAATTTAACTTGGCTTTTACATTCTATAAAATGTATTACTATATTTTTTATTTATAAAATTTATATCTTTAAATTAAAGTTAATTTTATTGAGGAAATTAATTGGCTGTTGTAATTTTGGTGATCCTTTATTAAATATTGTTTCAGTGAAATACCTCAGCCATAGTTATCTATTACTCATACTCATTCGCTGGCTTTGTTCGCTCTTTGCGCATTGTCCTCCATTATGCTTATTTTACTGAAAATGCTTAGCGTACTCCAGCAGTTTTGTGTTTTTTAAAGTATATGATTCAGTGAACATTGCATTCACTTTCCTACTTATATTTACAAGGAAGCAGAGTATATTAGCAGCATAATGAAGCTTGTGGATCATGTGGTTCGTAGCTTTAAAGTAGCTAAAGTTTTCCGGGAAAATACAGACAAAATAAAGAGTATAGACTTTTCCCCTAATGGAGATGCATTAATTTCCTGCAGCGATGATGATCAAATTGTTATTTATGACTGTGAAAGGGGATCTCTAACGAAGACTGTTAATAGTAAAAAATATGGGGTTGATTTAATACACTTCACTCATGCCAAAAACACGGCTATCCACAGCTCAACTAAAGTTGATGATACTATCAGGTATCTTTCCTTGCATGATAACAAGTATATCAGATATTTCCCAGGGCATACAAAGAAAGTCGTGTCACTTTGCATTTCGCCTATTGAAGATTCATTTATATCTGGCTCATTAGATAAAACCTTACGATTATGGGATTTGAGATCACCAAATTGTCAAGGAGTAATGCAACTCATTGGAAGACCTGTAACAGCCTATGATCCTGAAGGATTAATTTTTGCTGTTGGTATTAATTCTGAGAGTATAAAATTATATGATTTAAGATCCTTTGACAAAGGTCCTTTTGCTGAATTTGAATTAGCCCAAGAAAAAGAGTGTGATTGGACTGGATTGAAATTTAGCAAAGACGGAAAAACTATTCTTATATCAACAAATAGGTCCATTATAAGATTGATTGATTCTTTCAATGGGACACCTTTGCAGACATTTACTGGGCACATGAATAATAAAGGTATTCCTATAGAATCTTCATTTAGCCCTGACTCACAGTTTATTTTTAGTGGATCTACAGATGGAAGAGTTCATGTCTGGAATGCTGAATCCGGTTATAAAGTTTGTGTGCTTAATGCAGATCATACCGGACCAGTTCAGTGTGTTCAGTTTAATCCTAAGTTTATGATGCTGGCATCTGCGTGCACCAATATGGCATTTTGGTTGCCAACTGCCGAGGAGACTGCTTAGATTTAATTTAATTTTTGATTTACTTCATTCCTCAGTTTTAATGGATTATTCAACACTTAGTATTAAGTGTTGACATGTGATTCTTGAATTATTTATATTTTTTACACTGAAAGTTTAATCTGTCAATTCAATTTATTTGGCTCTGAATAGTACTTTTGGCTTTTTAATATACCCATTCGTTTTAAATTACAAAGTTTAATATACTGAACTCAATGTGTGGTTAAATGACTTTTCTTTTAAACACACGCATTTAATAGATATTAAAGGGTTTTAAGCGTGTTGACACCCTTTTAAAAATTAATAAGATATCAATGTATATAAATGTCGTCTAATTGTACCTGTTAAGTTAAATATTGTATATATGTTTCCTTTTCTTGTATTTTTTTAATATAAATTTTAGAATAGATAGAATTATATATTCATGCATAATGTCTCTAATCATTTTGTTTTATAAAATGATTATGTTGTGACTCCCACCGTTAGCTGTGTATATATGCAATTAGTTGATATTTTACTCAAATAATTTCAGTTTAGTATTTTAATTGCTCCTGAAGAGTGGTGTTGTTACTTAATGATTCACTTAGTGTATTTTAGGATAGCATGACATTCTTTTTTTTTCTTACAAAAAAGAGAAAGAAGGTAAACAAGAACAATGATTGATGTCTAATATGTTCTTTTCAATGTTTTCCAGATTCTTAGCCTTTAAGGAACGTGATACATTATTGTAAAAAGTTATAACTGTACTTGACTAATATTTTGAGACATATTTTTCTTAATAGTTCATTAATGTTTATTAAGTAATTAAAAATGTGATTTGTGTAATTTATTTAATTTAAAAATCTTGTTCCTTTAATTTTACTACAATGTATAATGGATGGTTGTTCTAATTGTACATATGTTCGCAGGTTTTGTAAAATATACAAATATGGTATTTTATAAAATTAGGTGGTTTTGACTAAACCATTGACTATTAGCCTTCTTCCTTTTACTTCTTTAATTTTTTTTTCTTTCTATCAACTTTAGTTACTTAAAACCTTAACCCTTTCTTGTTTTTGTCAGTATTTGATTGTGATAATCTAATCTACTTGTGATACTCAATGAGTCAGCCAATCATTATTCTTTGTGAAATCAGATGAGAGTTCATTTTAGATAAAGTTTTTAATTGTAATATGTTCAAAGATTCTTAATTCCAAAATTTAACTTCCATAATGTAACATTATAGTGCTAAAATTTTTATGCTGTCGATTAAGTGTTTCTATATACACAATAAAAACTTTTTATATATGTATAAAAAATATCTTTA
>KZ807315.1:153566-168406 GCA_000696205.2 Oncopeltus fasciatus | reverse complement strand
TCATTCTCTTTTCAGCCCTGAAGAAGCCATCACATGATGTGCGAAAGCTCGGCAAAAAAGAACAATTTGACTCGGTCCAACCCGGAAGATGAAATGGTAAATACATCTGACGACCGACGAAGCCTACGTGAACATAAAATAAACATACAAATACTCAATTTGGATAATATTTTAGGATATAGGATATTTCCTCAAAACATTAAAAATATCTAAAACTTGACTTAAATATTTTTGACTGACCCCTATACATCCCCAAACTATGGTATAATATAGTGAAATGAAAGTTGGTAAAGATAAATAAAAACAAGAAATGAAAAAAAAGCAATAGATTAAAATTGTTTGAGGTTATTTCATCTCACCTTTTACATAAATTTTTCAAAATATCCAATTGGTCGAGTTTCAGATGTGGTTCCAAGAAAAAAATTAATAGAGTTAATCTAATATAAAAATATATTTGTATATAAAACCTTACAGAACTTTTATGTTTTTAAAATTTTTACGAAAATTACATATTAAAGATGATGAGTTTAGTTTCCCTATTTTATTTTCCCATTTTTTATTTGCTCAGAGCTAGCAATAGATAGCATAACTTTTCTTCTCATTGTCTCTTTGTGTTTTGTAATTTAAATTAATTATTAATTCATATTTATGTCCATCTACAGGTAAATAAGGAAAATATGTAACACTGATCAAGTGTGACTAACTTCCTTTTATTTGGTGGAGGAAATGGTCAGGTTTTGGAGAAATAAATTTTAAAATAAAAATCTATTTGTGTTACCAGAAACGTTTTATTTTGGTCTGAATTTCAGGTCTTCTTCAGGAGGGCTACATGAAACAGAACAGCGAATAACACGTGGTGTTGTAGCTTTAGACTGACTAGACATTCAAAAGTATGGATTTTAAATAGTTATTTAACGTAGTCTCGACCATTACGTCAACATTGTTGTCAAAAAATGGAGAGTTTTTGACCGTAGATCTTGTTAGTAGAGAATTTTTGTTGGGGTTCGGTCAAGGTTGATCCAAAAATAACGATTTTAAACTAATTTGTATTTTTTATTGTATGCCGATGTTTCGGCTTATGATGTTAGCGAAAGAGGACGTCTGCTTCCACCCAGTCATGAACATTTGATCTAGGTGAGATCCAGTTGAAACGATGTCTCCTCTCGCCTTCATGATAGCCTGAAGATAACTTACAGTGTAAGACGTAACATCGGCAGACAATTAAAAATACACATTTTTTTTTTTTTTTTGGATCAACCCTGACCGAACCCCACCAAAAATTCTCTACTAATTGTTGTCAACAGTTACATCTAGCTTTCATACGAATACTGCTGACTAATTACATCTGCACTTTTCAGCTATATAAACCCAACCAACTTCTGTATTATTGCCTTTCGCTCTTTGATTTTATGCCAGCCATTATGCTTTATCTATTTGTAATAATTCTACTTTAAAAAAATAGAATTAGTGTTCATTATTCAACAAATGATCCACTTATTTCCTCAGGATTTTTTAAAACATTTATTTAAATAACTGAATATTAAAGGCTTTTTTGGCAATGCTTCCTTGTCCACATGGGTTCACATATGGTCACGTGTTGAAGGCCTCCTGTCACGTGAAGGAAGCAAGTTCCTGTGGCTTGATTAGATTCCAGCCGTACACTCCCACACCCCGCTACTGGACAAAGTTTGATAAGGAGGGGGGGGGGGAAGGGTGTGCATGGAGAGGAGGTAGCTTTCTGAACGACATTTCGCCCATAATTATATGACCGCCCTGTACCCTCAAAGGGCAATTTATATGCTGTACAAATATCAGTAGTGAAGTATTCACTTATATATTAGTAATCTCATTGTAATTATATATCTAGTCTGATAATATAATATAACTTAAAACTGAACGAAATATTAGACATTTTAGGTTTAAAATTCGTAGGGATATATCAACGTACCTTATAAGTTTAGAAACATAAGAATATAAAATAAATTCACTTCATTCACTATAATAACTTTTTAATAGTAATATATTTATAATTTATTATTAATATTACACAATTACATACGTTCTTTCGAAAATAAACAAAAATGCATAAATAAACACATATGCATTCTGTTTTCATATAAAAAAAAAAAAAAAAAAAAAAAAAGCCTTCCCTCAGCATGTGGAACTCCACAATTGATTTGTGAATAAAGTTGACTCTAGGTTGAATGGGAGGCTAATACTTATTTAAAAAATTGACTCTTGCTCATCTAGGGATAAAAGGAGGATTCTTTTCTATCAGATTTTATCTTTAAGTATGGTAGAAAGCTTTATGAATGCACTCGCTCCTGTCTCAACAATTTAAGTACACTAGTAACTGACAATCAGGAGCCTTTTCCTCTATGCAATTCTGAGAGCAAAGAGACTTAAAGGATTCAACTCATTATAAGAAGCTCAGCTGTTCTAAGAAAACAGCAGTCTAGAAATCATTAGCCAGCAACTGCAGCTCACAGTTGGCTATCAGGGAAATAATAATGAGGCAAGACCTCAGCTTTCCAGTCTTGAGGAAAGAAAGCTGGTGAAAAGAAGAATGTTTAGTGCCCTGCAATAAAAGCAACTCCGACAACCTTCCTCAAAAGACAAATTATCCAAGTAAATCTTCACCGATTTCGAGCAGTACAGAATACTTTATAAGATTTGTTTTTTTCTGATCTCATCCCACAGGCTCATGAGTTAAAAATTCATTTCTTTAAGCTGATTTATGGACACATATAATTATGATAAAGCAACTCTTCTGGATCGGAAAAAACACATATTGGAATTTTCAGACACAATGAAAGTGTCCAGAAAACACTTCATACAGCATTTTACAATTTTATAAACCCTAGGATATCATCAAGGCTGATCCTTGGGTTATAAAAAGCTTTAAGTTCTAATATACAAAAGAACCTTTTGGGTCAGGTAAAACAAGGACAGGAATCAAACCCTGCCCTCACTGTAACAATAATAATAAAAGTAATTCAGTTTTATTTAAAATATAAATTATTTAATTGAATTGATATGATGATCAAGAGTTTGTGAAAACATCTACAGTCAACTATTGCCATCTTCCAAGATTATTTTAATACTTTAGTAGTTTTAGAAAATAATTAATGCAATGATAAAATAACAATTATGATAAATTTGCTTAATAAATTAAATGATATCACTTACTTATTCATTATAATAAAGATATATTCAATTATTAAAAAAAAAAGGTAAATATATAAAAATACATTTCTCATATTACTAAATTATCAACATAAATAATTATTTTCCACAATACACTCCTAGATTAAAACAAAAATATAATTAATTTTTCCAAACACTTAAAATATTTATTTGACAAAATCACAAATAAACTATGAGTCCTGAGACTAGTAGATATTAATCAAGATGCTTTTTGCTTGAAAGAAAAACTCGAGTTTTGCTACTTTAATTTTTAACAATCTATTAAGAAAACTTTAGCTACTTTAAAGCTACGAACCACATGATCCACAAGCTTCATTATGCTGCTAATATACTCTGCTTCCTTGTAAATATAAGTAGGAAAGTGAATGCAATGTTCACTGAATCATATACTTTAAAAAACACAAAACTGCTGGAGTACGCTAAGCATTTTCAGTAAAATAAGCATAATGGAGGACAATGCGCAAAGAGCGAACAAAGCCAGCGAATGAGTATGAGTAATAGATAACTATGGCTGAGGTATTTCACTGAAACAATATTTAATAAAGGATCACCAAAATTACAACAGCCAATTAATTTCCTCAATAAAATTAACTTTAATTTAAAGATATAATCTGTTCATATGTATATAACTTATATTTTTATAGAAAATTCAACTTAGGCCCTGTTGAAATAATAAACTAAATTCAACATGTTCGCGACTGACAAAAGTTGTTTTATTTGTGAAAACTTCACAGACTCTTTATCATCTCAATTTTCAATCAATTGCAATTACATTTAAATAGATAAAATTTGTATTATATACATTTTAACAAGTCGAATTATAGAGTATAAAATCAAATTGTACTTAATTTGATTTTATACACTATAATCCGACTTGTTAAAATATATATAATANATATAGGACAGAATTTTTCTTAATTTTTTATTATATATATTTTAACAAGTCGGATTATAGTGTATAAAATCAAATTAAGTACAATTTGATTTTATACTCTATAATTCGACTTGTTAAAATGTATATAATACAAATTTTATCTATTTAAATGTAATTGCAATTGATTGAAAATTGAGATGATAAAGAGTCTGTGAAGTTTTCACAAATAAAACAACTTTTGTCAGTCGCGAACATGTTGAATTTAGTTTATTATTTCAACAGGGCCTAAGTTGAATTTTCTATAAAAATATAAGTTATATACATATGAACAGATTATATCTTTAAATTAAAGTTAATTTTATTGAGGAAATTAATTGGCTGTTGTAATTTTGGTGATCCTTTATTAAATATTGTTTCAGTGAAATACCTCAGCCATAGTTATCTATTACTCATACTCATTCGCTGGCTTTGTTCGCTCTTTGCGCAAGGTCCTCCATTATGCTTATTTTACTGAAAATGCTTAGCGTACTCCAGCAGTTTTGTGTTTTTTAAAGTATATGATTCAGTGAACATTGCATTCACTTTCCTACTTATATTTACAAGGAAGCAGAGTATATTAGCAGCATAATGAAGCTTGTGGATCATGTGGTTCGTAGCTTTAAAGTAGCTAAAGTTTTCCGGGAAAATACAGACAAAATAAAGAGTATAGACTTTTCCCCTAATGGAGATGCATTAATTTCCTGCAGCGATGATGATCAAATTGTTATTTATGACTGTGAAAGGGGATCTCTAACGAAGACTGTTAATAGTAAAAAATATGGGGTTGATTTAATACACTTCACTCATGCCAAAAACACGGCTATCCACAGCTCAACTAAAGTTGATGATACTATCAGGTATCTTTCCTTGCATGATAACAAGTATATCAGATATTTCCCAGGGCATACAAAGAAAGTCGTGTCACTTTGCATTTCGCCTATTGAAGATTCATTTATATCTGGCTCATTAGATAAAACCTTACGATTATGGGATTTGAGATCACCAAATTGTCAAGGAGTAATGCAACTCATTGGAAGACCTGTAACAGCCTATGATCCTGAAGGATTAATTTTTGCTGTTGGTATTAATTCTGAGAGTATAAAATTATATGATTTAAGATCCTTTGACAAAGGTCCTTTTGCTGAATTTGAATTAGCCCAAGAAAAAGAGTGTGATTGGACTGGATTGAAATTTAGCAAAGACGGAAAAACTATTCTTATATCAACAAATAGGTCCATTATAAGATTGATTGATTCTTTCAATGGGACACCTTTGCAGACATTTACTGGGCACATGAATAATAAAGGTATTCCTATAGAATCTTCATTTAGCCCTGACTCACAGTTTATTTTTAGTGGATCTACAGATGGAAGAGTTCATGTCTGGAATGCTGAATCCGGTTATAAAGTTTGTGTGCTTAATGCAGATCATACCGGACCAGTTCAGTGTGTTCAGTTTAATCCTAAGTTTATGATGCTGGCATCTGCGTGCACCAATATGGCATTTTGGTTGCCAACTGCCGAGGAGACTGCTTAGATTTAATTTAATTTTTGATTTACTTCATTCCTCAGTTTTAATGGATTATTCAACACTTAGTATTAAGTGTTGACATGTGATTCTTGAATTATTTATATTTTTTACACTGAAAGTTTAATCTGTCAATTCAATTTATTTGGCTCTGAATAGTACTTTTGGCTTTTTAATATACCCATTCGTTTTAAATTACAAAGTTTAATATACTGAACTCAATGTGTGGTTAAATGACTTTTCTTTTAAACACACGCATTTAATAGATATTAAAGGGTTTTAAGCGTGTTGACACCCTTTTAAAAATTAATAAGATATCAATGTATATAAATGTCGTCTAATTGTACCTGTTAAGTTAAATATTGTATATATGTTTCCTTTTCTTGTATTTTTTTAATATAAATTTTAGAATAGATAGAATTATATATTCATGCATAATGTCTCTAATCATTTTGTTTTATAAAATGATTATGTTGTGACTCCCACCGTTAGCTGTGTATATATGCAATTAGTTGATATTTTACTCAAATAATTTCAGTTTAGTATTTTAATTGCTCCTGAAGAGTGGTGTTGTTACTTAATGATTCACTTAGTGTATTTTAGGATAGCATGACATTCTTTTTTTTTCTTACAAAAAAGAGAAAGAAGGTAAACAAGAACAATGATTGATGTCTAATATGTTCTTTTCAATGTTTTCCAGATTCTTAGCCTTTAAGGAACGTGATACATTATTGTAAAAAGTTATAACTGTACTTGACTAATATTTTGAGACATATTTTTCTTAATAGTTCATTAATGTTTATTAAGTAATTAAAAATGTGATTTGTGTAATTTATTTAATTTAAAAATCTTGTTCCTTTAATTTTACTACAATGTATAATGGATGGTTGTTCTAATTGTACATATGTTCGCAGGTTTTGTAAAATATACAAATATGGTATTTTATAAAATTAGGTGGTTTTGACTAAACCATTGACTATTAGCCTTCTTCCTTTTACTTCTTTAATTTTTTTTTCTTTCTATCAACTTTAGTTACTTAAAACCTTAACCCTTTCTTGTTTTTGTCAGTATTTGATTGTGATAATCTAATCTACTTGTGATACTCAATGAGTCAGCCAATCATTATTCTTTGTGAAATCAGATGAGAGTTCATTTTAGATAAAGTTTTTAATTGTAATATGTTCAAAGATTCTTAATTCCAAAATTTAACTTCCATAATGTAACATTATAGTGCTAAAATTTTTATGCTGTCGATTAAGTGTTTCTATATACACAATAAAAACTTTTTATATATGTATAAAAAATATCTTTAGTTCCCCGCTCTTACTTTTTTAGTTGGTTAAATTTTTTTTTTTTTTATTTTGTTTTCCACATAAATGAACTGGTAAGTTTTGAGTGGAGGTTTGTAAGAAACAAATTTCCAATACCTTTATTTATTTTTTCTGAAATTCTAAAGCATAGGAAAAACAAAATAATTTAAGTTCTTTATATTTTAATAAAATAAAAACGTTTTCTCTCTTTGGTAACCAGTGAATATTGTTAAACTGGTTTTGAATAAAAATGTTCTTTTGATAATTTATCTGCTTTTATTAAACTAAAAATTTCTGTCTTCTTCTGGGATAGCAAATGTATGAAAGAGTGAGCTACTGTCACATATTACTCATGACAGCACTCCATAATTTTTTTATTACATGAAAATCTGATGTTTAGGAAAAAAACTTAGGATCTTATAATAAAATGTTGAGTTACAAAATATATTTTGAGACAAACTTACTGCCTGAGCCTGATGGTTTCCCCATATTGTTCTCAACAGTTGATTAATCTTAACTAAGTGTATAAAAAATTATTTTTAGGCTCACATTAATAATAATCAATACATTTTTTTTAAGGCCAAGAAGCAGAGTGCAGTGCATTATGACAGGATAATAGAAGGGAAAAATAGATTTTTTTTTTAAATTATGAAAAATCAACAACTTTATTTAACTTAAAAGTAATAAATTATATTACTTAAAACAGAACTAAAAATTACTTTTATCACATTAATTCTAAATCCTTTACATTATAATATTAAACAAAATAATAGACATCTTACAGGCTGAAAATTAGTTTTTTACAACAGCCACATTGTAGTATTTTAATTCATCAGAAGACACTGGACAAGGTGCACCAGAGAGAGGATCTTTCCCATCTGTCGTTTTTGGGAAAGCTATAACATCCCTGATAGTCTTGGATCCAACCATTAAAGAAATAAGTCTATCGATGCCTAAAAATAGTTAAAATAAAAATATCATAAATTCTTCTAATGAAATTTATTATGATGGAAAAATTTTAAAATTAAAAATTGACATTGCCAAGTGGGATATATACATAGAAGAAGAAAAAGACAAAAGGACAACTTTAAAAGACTTTTTAATAGCAAGTTTTGGCAAATTTTTGAAATATATTATTACAAACAAATGAAAGAAAATTTTCCAATTTTCATTAAGATCATTAGATAAGAGTAAATAACTATATTTATCTATAAGAAGAGGCAGCCAGTTCATAGGATGCTGGGTAAATAGGAGTTTCAATGAATGCATTTATATTGTGTGAAATAATGAAGAACAATCTATTAAGAACAAAGATCTGAGAGAGAGTATTAAAATCTTGCAGAATGGCTGTTTTATTTGTGTAACTGAAATTGTATATTATACGAAAAATAAGTGAGTTCTTCCATGAGCTAAAAAACAAGCCATTCACACTAGACAAACTGTTGAAAAACAACTAATTACAGCTACTAGACAGTTAAATCACAATTTTAGGTTATGCAAATCCCTCTATTAAAAATTCAATTTCAATACATTAATTTCATCAAGTGACAAATCTGAGTAAAGTTTCATTACTCTAAACAAGATATTAAATCTGTAATACTAAATATGTTTCAATATTTAAAAAAAACTTAACATTTCAGATAAATCCCCATTTCTTCTTGTTTGATTTCTTTCTCAACAAATTCAGCTTTCCTTTTTATGTATAAAAGTGACATGCAAGATTTTGTTTAGACTAAAACTACAGAACAGGAAAACCTCAACTCTTAATAGCTCAATTTGGCTGGGTAACTTCTAAAAATTTTCTTTTATTCTGAAACAAATGTGTGTTGAGTTTAATAACCCTAAACTAAATACTAAGTCTATCAAAGAAAAAAAAAATTGTACTCTCACTTGGATTTTCAGGTATTATCCCAATCCTATTCATCTGATTTAACTCAATCCTAATCTCAGCTTAAATTTTTACATTTAAAAGCAACAAGCTAAATTTCACTAAGAAAGCAAATAAAATTAAAGTTTATGGCATAGGTAAACTCCCTCTCCTAATTATTCAATTTCACTGTGAAACTCTAAAAATTGTTTTACATATAAACTAATGAGGTTCATTACTCTACACTACATATTATGACAACTCCATAAAAAAATATTTTGTAATTGCAATTGAATTTCAGGTAAACCCTGACTTCTATTTATTCAATTTTGCCTAATAACAAACTCAAGTCTTATATTTTATATTTAAAAGTGAGATGTGAAAACAAATAGTTTTTGGCTAATAAACTATTAAATTAAATAATTAAATTAACTAGTAATTTGTGATACAGGTCACTATGAATAGTTTAATTCTGATTTTTAACTTTTAAAATCTTTATTTTATCACTAAACAAATCTGTACCGAGTTTCATTAGTGTAAAATATATAAACAAGTAGAGAAAACTATATATATATAAAACTTTCAGTGACTTTTATTTTTGGAGTAGGATCCAAGAAAATATCAAAAACATTTTCAATTCTGTCATGAGAACAACCTCCTCAACAGCTACATTCCTTCAGAATTCACTAAACAATAAAATAGATTCATGATCGAGAAGTCGAGAAATATGAAAACATGTTTGTTTATTACTGAAAGTGAGTCGAGTGAAACACATACTATTCACAAGATAATCAATTGAAGATTGTCTCATTTGGAAATTTATTACTATTATTTAAAGCAGTTTTAATGAAAACAAAAATATCCCTGGTTTCAAACTTATTTTTCATAAAATGCAATTAAAAATTAAATATATCTATGGTTGGAAGTTGGTTTCGACGTTGAGTTCATGCTGGAGAAATTAGTCAGGGTTTCGACCAGAAACAGAAATATAAAATAATCCAAAATTATTGGGTAATTATTGTTGCCAGTGGAATTTTTTCCAGATTGAGGAAAAGTACAAGATCATAAACATATTTCTTAATGAAGATGATGTCCTGAGTGAAGTGGGGGAAAATGGTGTCTAGCAGGTCATTTTCCATAATGTTAGCTATATCAGGGGCCAGATTGTTACCCATAGTAAGTTCTGAAATTTGATGTAGAAGCTGGTATCAAAAAGTGAGGTAGCAAGAATTGCAGCAAAGTGAGAGGGACTTTAGTTAGTCTGAACACGGTAGGCTAGTGTGGGGTTCTAAATCATTCCAGTGTTTTTCAACGATGTGGAGGGTTTTTTTTATACACAAATTGGTGAATAGGGAAGTGGCATTCAGAGATATCATGATAAAGTTTGGAGGTATGCGAAGGTTTTGGAGGAAAAGAATCAGTTCATAAGAATTTTTTAGGTCATATGAGTTAAGACGGCTGAGGTGTTGGAGGGAGGGGAGGTTTTGAAGCAGGTGAATTTATATAGGAAACTATGAAGCCTAGGGGGTTGTTAGGTTTATGAATTTTAGGGTAGCCCGTAACGTTTATGTGCAGTGAAATTGAAGAGTTTCAGTCTGGAGTAGGTTTGTCTATGCATTGGTTTTGAAGGAGGGATTTGATGTGGTTGTTAATGGAAGAGGTTTAAATAGGAGTAGGGTCTTTGGTAAAGGGCTTGTAAGTGGTGGTGTCAGGAAGTAAAGAAATATTTTTTCTCCAAACTCAGTGTAGTTCATGAAACTGTTTTATTACCTTTGTTGGCATGGGTTATGATGACCTGATTATGGGTCTTGAAGAGAGAACGTATGGACTTGATGTATTGGAAAAAATTGGGGGAGAGATGGGAGGGTATGTGACTATGCTGTTGTAAGTAATTGGTAATGATATTAGTGGTGCACTGGTAGGAAATCTTGCAAGAGAAAGAAGCGTTCATGAATAACATTAGCTTCTTCAAAAATTGATTAAAGGATTTTCCAAAACTTATTTTATTTAAAAAATAACTGTAAAGGACTTTTTAATATAACAAAACAAATTTCATTCAAAAGAAAAATATAGGTTTAAGGAAAAAGTCCTTTAGGTTTTTTCAAATTTTTTAAATGAAACTTATTTATATAAAATTTAAACTCTGATCAATAAAATATTTACTACAAGCAACTTATATAAACTTATTTTGTTTAAAAAATAACTGAAAAGGACATTAGAATTTTTTATTTTCAAAACAACAGACTAAACAACTTCTGTGTTTTCAATGAATGTGATCTATCTAAACAGGAGTCGAGTTCCAGCAGTTAAGAGTTAGATTCTTCACATTATTACTATCTCTAGCCTGGAAGTGGCACTTGTTGCCCCCCCACTTTAGCTTTTGACTCATTAAACCTGTGATCAATTCAAGTTTTAAGTTATATTTTAATATTATTAAAATTCAAGTTTTAAGTTATATTAATAATATTTTAAGTTGTACTTCCTTTAATTCTGTCTCATATATATACATAAGATATATTATAAGACTCACCCTGGTCTTTTATCGACAAATAAACTTTGACCTGAGCCATGGATGTTTATAACGGTATGTCAACTTGCAGATAGCCCCTCCCTCCATGTCCCTAAGTGGTTGAAAGGGAGGTTAACACTTGATAGAATTTTATTGGCTCTAACTTGTATCTGATGATATTTCTAATAATACCCAAATTTATTGAAAATGTTAAGTGAAAATTAAGCTATTATTTATTAGTTTAATTGAAATTAATTAGTTTAATTAAATCAACTTATTAATAGCTCATCATCATTTAGAAGTAAATCAATTAATTAATACTAATTTTAAAAACATACCTAAAGCTATGCCACCATGAGGTGGGGCTCCAGAAGCAAGAGCATCAATGAGATGCTGAAGATCTTTAAATGGTATCTGAAGGAGATTAAATAATTCTTCTTGAAAATCAGGATCATGAACTCGGATAGAGCCTCCACCAACTTCATAACCATCAAGAACTAGATCATAGTGAAGACTACGAACCTGAAATATAAAAACATTAGCCCATGTTATCCCATTAGATAAAGAAAACCACTTTTTAGCAACTGAGAACTATAAATTATTATAGTACATGCCAATACCAACATTTAATGGGTCTGAATTAAGTAGATGTATATCCTCAGGATGAGGCATAGTAAAAGGGTGATGGACACTCTTCAAAATACGGTCATCGGAAAGTTCAAACAAAGGGAAGTCAACAATCCATAGAAATTTACCTCGTTCTTCACTATCCCATTCACCTGATTTTCCTTCAGAGCGAAGCCACCTTAAGTACCAAACTCGACACTTCCCAAGAGCTAGAAGCTGAACAGATAAGAATTAAATTATTAAATATANATATTTAATTTTTTGTTTTCTTTTTATTCTGTTTTGCTTAATATTAAAAAAAAAAAAAAAAACCAATATTAGGGAAATTATTCTCTCCACAGAATTTCCTTAAGATATATTTGAGAGTATTTCAATTAGAGAATTAGTAACTTGATTGTGGTTAACTTCCATTACTAAAATTTAAAAAAAATATAAAACAAAATTATTTGTTGTATGAGAGAAACTGTTAAATTGCAAAATAGGAAATATTTTGTCCCCTAGTTGGTAAGTAGTATTCTATTGAAATGTTAAGAAAAAACCCACTCCAAATGGTCTTCACAAACATAAATGAAAATTTTAAAAAATATAATTAAGCATTTGCAATTGTAAATTAATAATTTGATGCAAACTGAATTTCATCGTGAAAATACAAAAATATAAGTTTCACTTTGTGTTACTATTTTGTATGTCGATAAGTAGAACCATATTTTATTAATGCTCCACGAGCTACTTGTTTGTGACAATAAAAATATTCTTTGATTTGAAGATCTTAAGTGGGTAGCTCATGGGATCTGCCTGGGTCTTGAAATCTTGGAGCTGCAGGATCCCGCACTGGGCAAGCTTTTGATTGATAAATAAAATTATCGATGAATAAAATATTGTCCTAAGCCATTGATGTTTAGAGTAGGGTGGCTACCAGTAGATAGTCTTATATGTATTAGACCAACCACTTAGGGTCACTAATTGGTTGGTCTAATACATATTTTTAAAAAAATCTTTATTTTTTTTGGGTGATGGAACAAGAAAAGCAGTTGTGGAAGTTGTTGACCATGGATATATGTAATTGAAGGGGTAGTTGGTGGGTTTAGTAAAAATGTTTACAAAAAATATAATAGTTATTTTTTTTTTTAAATTTGTTAGTTTTTTATTCATTTAGGCTTTTATTGTAGGCCACCTTAAGAGCTATTGACAAAATTACAATTTAGTGAGAAGAAATAAGACAGCCAGTAATTAAAACAGAAGAAATAACAGGAAAATACATAAATGAATACATGCATATGTATTAGAATATGGAGAGACAAACAGTTATGGAAATGAAAAATAAGAATAAAATATAGCTATAATAGTAAAGAGTGGGAGGGGGGAGGAGGCAATGCAGTGAGATTCAAAGGGACTGTGACAAGCCAAATGAACAATAAGAGGAAATATATATAGTATTTCTAGAAAATATAACAGTTTTCACAGAAAATAATTTTTACCTCAACCTTATTTTAGTACTAATGGTCTCAACTCAGCAATCATGTCAACTTGACACTATTTCTCTTTTAACTCAATAAACAATTGATTAAAATCAGTGCATGACATAAATTAACTAAGCTAACTAATATTGAATTTATATAAAACAATGTTTCAGATGACAAAAAAAAAAAAAAAAAAAAAAAAAGCAAGGGTAGATTATATATCATTTAAAACTATTTAATATGAAAGAAAATATTAACTTGAATACAAATTACATGAAGATTATGACAAAAAAGTTATTACTTATTTCCTGAAAAATACTTCATATAATATTACATAATTCATTTGTTCCAATTTTAAACTATAAATTATTTTATTCATAATGGGAGACACCATTTAGTGAGAGAAATAATAACATGTTTTTTAAAATAAAAAGACAGTCTCTTCACATGAAAGCGAAATTCATACCACATACACAGGCATGCCCACACTTGCATGTTGTGAGACAATACTTGCTGGTAATAATTTTGATGTTTTAATTTAATTTTATTTTATTTAGACATTATTATTTTGCCCAATTTAGAGAATTTAATGAAAAAAGGTACAGACCAATTTTTTGAAAGTAGAAAATGTTTTGGAATAATAATGTTTAATATTGATAGAAAAAATATACACTGATTTTCTATTTATTTATGTTTTTAATAAACAAAAATAAAAATGAAATATTATTTTTAATTAATTACTTAAGACTTTATATAAGGGAAACAGAAAACTATTAGACAGTACTCTTGAATTCAATAAACCATTAAAATATTCTGATTTGTCTAGAACTAAAAGTGATGAAGGGCAAGAATTGTAGTTTCTCTTGTCTCACTTGTGCTGCTGTACTAATAGATAAAGGATAATACCAAAGCCCCAAGATAGAACTTAGTATTCTTGAATACCTTATCCTCGAAGTCTGATGAGTCATACTAGTTTATACGGTAAGCTGCCATATGAGATCCTATCTTGTGCTTCAAGTAACACTCTTTGTCGAATTTGGTATGGATGCAACTTTCTGGCTGAAACTATTGAACCAAGACAGGAAAGTCTATAAATATCCCTTAATACATGACAAACCAAATAGGTGGTGCGATGAATGGCAGTGAGTGAAGCAGTCCGACTATGGGAACCCTGGACACAAATTATCTTTAGTTTAAAGTAGCCTTCCCTCAGGGGGCGCCGGGATAGCTCAGGGGATCCGTACGGGTCTCGCAATCCTGACGCCGCGGGTTCAAATCCTGTCCAGGTTCAATCTTTTATTTATAATATAGAAGGTTGTCCTGAGCCATGGGTGTTTAAAATAGGGTGGCAACCTGTAGATAGCCCCTCCCTCCAATGACCCTTAGTGGTTGCAAGGGAGGCTAACACAGAAAAAAAAAA
>KZ807315.1:136007-146454 GCA_000696205.2 Oncopeltus fasciatus | reverse complement strand
CACTCAAGGCAGTAAAAAATAAAAAGATTATTTATAAATGAAATAGTAATAATTAAAAATAACATTTCCTTACTGATGAGTTAATAATCTATATCAATATAGACAACTGGGGAAAGAGAAGGAAAAAATAAAATAATTAAACTTTCTATATGTAAAACAAATGTTTTAACAAGATATTCCAAGGGAAGACAAAATTTTTTGGAATTGTAAATGAATTACACATGCAAACACAATTATATTAAGTGTACATACATTTCTGTCAAATTTGTAAATGTAGGACTCCTACTTGTTTTACACACACACACGCACACGCACACGCACACACACACACACACTACACCTAAGAATTTGTGATAGCATTATTATAAAAGTCTATCACATAGTAACTTCTTTATACAAGTAAATTTAAATTTTAATGTAAACCGACTATAAACTATAAATTTTGTCTAAAAATAAAAAGAAATTCAGAATTTAAGTTTCTTTTTGAAATAGGGGGAAAAAAAAGGATATTTTGTTTCTCCTTCCAAACCATTAAACATATTTATTTCTGGTTAAAATAGGTAGAGGATTGGTTTAGATGAAGAGCAAATTGAATAATCATCAATATCATTGTAAGTAATGAAAATATTTATACAACATAATTTCCTAATATCCATGCTCTAAACAATTAAAAAAAAAGGACCACTAATTGGAAGATATTTAACATTAATCTAAAAGAGCTGAACATTTCTCCCCTCCCAATCGATCTAGAGACAAACTCAGCAGTATGAACATACCTTAATTAATCTTTTTAGGTGTTCTGATAAAATTTGGTATTATTTTCGATTTTTAAGATTTATAGAAAATTTCTCTGTTTGTCACTTTGCTCCTGGGTGACAAGACATTCTTGGTACCAGCTAGTTGAGTGGGATTAGAGGAAATAACAAAATCTTAGTTTATAAAAATCGGGGTTATTTTAGACAGCAATATAATAGACAAAAAATAAAAATTTAAACCACAAAAAATAAATTACACATGGAAAATCGGCTACTAGCAATACTTCTCTACGCGGATGATGTTATCAAATGCGCTCCACTTTTATACAGATGAGAAAGGGGTGATCAAGCTCATTACCGAATACCAAGTTTCCAGCACATCTGGAACTAGGTTTGAATTTTTGTGGGTGGGCGAATCAGTAATCTGAGGGAGAAATTTAAAAATAAGTTTCATTTTTACATTTAAATTGTATAATTACTCTTTACAGCAATAAATAAATTATAATATAAAATTTTTAATGGGATTAAACTTTAGGTTACTCTCATTGAACAAAATTTGCACAGTGCAATGTTATAGAAATATATTTATAAAGTAAATAGCTTTACACAATTAAATTAAGTGTACATACATTTCTGTAAAATTTGTAGCTTGATTTCTTTGTATGATTCATTAAAACAGATAGTAATTTTATAACACACTTAATATTGATAATAATTTTGAGATTTAAATATTTGCTAAGTATAAAAAACTTACAGCATCTTTCTCTTGGCCTTTACATACGAACATGAAATCCCCAGGTTTAATGCAAAATTCTTTTATGAACTGTACCGAGTCAATGCCCAGCTTCAAAAGAGAATCTTCTAGCTTATCGCAAGTTGAGGCAAGATAATTTAATGCCTCGACTTTGGCTGGAAGAGCTTTCACTATTTGACTAAGCTCCTTTTTTAAAGAATTGCTGAAGTAGAACTAAAACCAAAGAATTTAAAATAGAAAAATTACATCAAAAGCATACAATAATAAATTGCTTATACATTTGTTAAAATAAATTTTAAATTGTTGCAGTCACTAAATGAATAATTATTAACGTTTACAGAGAAAATCATAGATTACATAAGCATAGTAAAGCTATATGAATAAAGCTATACAAAAGCAGAATACCTATGTATTTATGGTGTCTCACCATGATGATAGGCTTCAGTTTTCCTACATTAGTAATTAAAAAACAACACAAATATGTAAGATATTTTTCTCAGAATATCCTCAACTAAGAAAAATATTTTTTCTATGTTTCTATTTTTAACTAAGTGTTTGGCAGAACAAGTTATAACTTATTCTTTAAAAACAATTCAATTTTTACAGAAATAGCAGGACTAAAGCAAATTTAATGTAATATAAGAAGTAATGTGACACACATACTCACACATATATAAGAATTATTATCTCTCTTTTTTTTTTAATTTTTAATAATAAGTTATAATACAATAGACACATGCACCAATGCCTAAAATAAATACAGGTCACTAAAAACTTCTAAAAAAAAAGTAACTTATTGCAAATAAGAAGATATTGTTCTTCTTCCTTGATGGTTGGCAAAGTTCAAAATATTGGTATGGTAACTTATTAGCATCACATCCTGTTATTTCATATAAAAAATTTTTGTCACGCTGGAGTTGCATAAACTATACTAATTTCTAAGAATGACTTGGTTCTTGGGTCTTCCATCAAGCTCCATATTTTTAAGATATTGCAATTTGTTGCGATATTGTGAAGAGTTCAAGACTTTTACATGCATTAGTAATCCCTAAGCCTCTCTTGATAAAGACATGGCAGAGCAACTCTTGAAGTTCAATGGCTTTCTTGAGGGAATCGGCTCTAGTGACTACATTATGAATGTGAAGGGGATTTTTTGTCCTGCAACCAGAGGAAATTGGGCACCTTCACCATGGTCAAACTGAAGCAAGAACCGTAGACTGTGGTATGCACAGTGTTTGACTCAGAAAATATGTTAAAAGCTCCCTTTTTTTTTTTTTTTTTTTTTCAGTTCCTCACGCCAAAAAATATGTTGGTATGTTTTTCTTTCAAGTAAAGGAGAATTTTGTGGCGAGTTCCACACATAATGTAAACTGGTCTAAAATAATATCATTAATATCATTCAGAAATCAGCTTAAAATTTGGGTCCAGCCTGAAGTATATCGTTCAGTTTGTGGTGATTTGTGGAAGGAAAAGCAGGGTGGAACGCCACTCTAAGCTTTAATGATCCTGCATAACCCGGCCTTACTCTATAGTGAGGTATAATAGGATGATGAGAACGAAACTGGCAGGTAATTCGAATCCAGATACTTCCTCATGAAAGTTGTGTAATGGAGATGAAATTCGATAAATAAAAAAAAAAAAATTAATATTTAAAAGAAATATTAAAAATAAAATAAACCTAATTTGGTAGAAATAAAGTAAGGGAAATAAGTTACTAACAGTTGACCAGAAACAGTAAAAAATACTTACACCAGCCTGAGGTATTTTTACAGCATATATCTTTTCACCATTTGGATCTCTGCTGAAGATTGACTTGACTTCCGATATCTGAGGAGCGGGAAAAGCTTTCATTTATAAAATAACTTAAACTTTTATGAGCCAATATATTATATTATTGTCACCTACACAACATTTAAATGAAATATCAGGTTGATCAGTTCCATAGAGTTGCATCGCATCAGCAAAAGACATTCTGTCAAAAGGGGTTTTTAAAACTTTGGGCCAACAATTTACAAGCAGCTGTTCAATGATGGCCATTATATCATTTACAGAACAAAATGACATTTCTAAATCCAGCTACAAAAAAAAAAAAAAAAAAAAAAAAAAAAAAAAAAAAAAAAAAATCAGTTCAATATATTAATAAAAATGTTGAAAATATCCATTTACTTTTAACATGAAACCATTTATAGAACCTGAGTGAATTCAGGTTGTCTGTCAGGTCTAGCTCCCTCATCTCGGTAACATCGAGCAATTTGATAATATTTATCGATGCTTCCTATCATCAAAAGCTGTTTTAATTGTTGCGGGCTTTGAACCAAGCTGTAAAATTCACCAGAATTCTTTGTGGGAACAATGAATTCTTGGGCTCCCTAAAACAAGAAACCATTTTACAAATTTCTATTAAAATGACAGAAAGTACAAAAGAGAATTTAATATTTNTAAATTCATGTATTTTTTTCCTGAAAAATGAACATAATACAGAATATTACAGTCATCTTAATAGCTTTTAGTTCTCTAGCTGATGGGTATCTCTATCTTGTTAGAGTGAATGTTTTAACTAACATATGATGCTCTGTTTCAAATGTTTTTAAGGACAATGAGTAAATAATGCAGCTACTTACAAATTATTTTATATTCTGTGATGCTTATGAAGGTGGGGTCACACATAATATCATATTTTTACATCCATAATTCTAATAGAGTGTTTTGGCAGCTAGTTCCTCCAGGAGGATGTCTTACCCTTATGCAGTCTGACTTTTTTCTTCTTCTAGTTTTAGATTAAAAATTATTATTGGGTGGTTAGAAGAAAGTTTTAATGTATAAAACGCCAATTAATAATGGATGGTTAATTAATAATTAATATTATATAGTAATATAAAATTATAATTAAATAGTTGTAGTTATTGCACTTAGTTTATTATCTAGAAGAGAAAAAACTACGGGAGTGAACAGAATGAAAGAAGAGCTGAGATAAAAGGGCAGCAGGAAATTTGTTTTTCTTTTCTTTTATTAAAAAATAAATCTCTAATCCTATTTCATTTTAAATACTAAATTAAAATGAATGCATATTATCCGTCTCCATATTTTTTTCCTCTTGAATTGCTAATTCATTAATCCCTCCATGCTGTAAGAGATTATGAAACTAAGAGGTAAAAAGATTTTGGAAAAAGAAATATTTAACAGAATAATAAAGAATTTTAGAAAGCAGTTTATTATGGTTGGATAGCTAGTCTTAAGAGTTGAAGAGCCTTTTGCTTTTCTTCATGTTATTTTCTCCTAATTCATTTTTCCCATTTTTAAAAAATTTTTATTTTTGAGAAATTTTCTTCTGCCATTGCCAAACCCCCCTCATATCCACTAATCAGTCAATACTGATGACACTAATCAGTCATACATTCATTTATATGGGTGAAAATCCCTTTCCAAGAGTAACACCAATAGTAAAGGCTACTTTTTTTTTTCTTCTTTGCTTTAGTTTTTGTTTCTTTAATAGAATTAGATGGTATTTTATCATTTGTTGATTACAATTATGATTATTAAATTTACATAAATTTATATGGGTGAAAACATAATAATTATTATAATTATTTTCTTCAGATTTAAAAAGGATGGCAGTGAATCATGTATATAGGGTGTTTATTACTCACTATTTTTTTTCTATTAGATTTTTTTTTGTTGGGGTTCGGTCAAGGTAGATCCAAAGAAATACAATTTAAAAAAAAGTGTATTTAAAAAGTTTAAAAGTTTTGGCCCACATTGTAAGCCATCTTCAGGGCTATAATGAAGAAAAGAGGGGACGTCCTGTCCCTAAGGTCACATTTTCATGACTGTTCACAGTTCCAGTCATGAAAATATGAACTTAGGGACAGGATGTCCCCTCTCGTCTACATGATATAAATTAAGTAATAAATTAATAAAAAATTAAAATTGTAGAGTTTGATGTACTTTATCTGAAATTATCAAAAGTATCAATACTTACAGAATATAAGAGAAACATATTTATTAAATTGTCCATGCATACCAATTGTCAATGACTAATTTAATGTTACATACAGTACATAATAAGTTTGCTTTTTCAATCAATATTATTTCACTTAACAACCAATACATAATTTAAATCAATAACCTTATTTTCAAGTGTCTATGTTAATAGTTAATTAATGATCTCTGTCAGAAACATTCATTTTTAGTATTAGCTGTTTAAAAAGAAAGAAAAACTAAATATCTTTTGTTAAGAAATAAATAATTTAAAATCAATATAAATTTACTTTACATTAATATTAATGAATTTGAAATTATTATAAACTCAAAATTCACATTTTCAGTTATTTTAAACCTGAAGTTAAAAAATTAACATCCTTACTTATTGATTTATCACATACGTAGCATACAAAATAATAACTGTGCATATGCATATAGTATTTAAAATAATTATACATGTTCATATGCACACACATACACAGAGAGGGGAGGGAAAGGGAGAGAGAGTGAGGGAGGGAGGGAGGGAGAGGGATGGGAAGAGAGAGAGAGAGAGAGAGAGAGAGAGAGAGAGAGGGGGTGAGGAGGGGAGAGAGAGAGAGGGTAAGAGAGAATAAAAAGAGAATAAAATGGGTAAAGATTCTCTTTGTTCAAGAGAATCAAAATTCTCTCAACCATTTCACCATAATTTTAAAATGATTAATTCTATGACATTAAAAATAAAAGGTTATACAAAATAGTATATAAATAGATACAAAATAGTTACAAATAGACTATAAATATTAGAGCCTTACCCCAGGAGTCTTTTTAAACAAGGTAGGTGTTTCCACTTCTACGAATTCTAGATCAGAAAGGAAGTTTCGTACTTTTAATAAAAAACGAGATCTCTCTCGTAAATTTCTCTGCATTTCAGGGTATCTTAAATCAAGGTATCTATTTTTTATTCTAAGGAACTCAGAAGCCTAAAATAATGAATCAATGACAAATAAACACAAATAAATAAATAACAAAGTAAATTCCATTTAATTTGCAAGTAGTATTTTAAAAGTAAATGCCCAAAAATATATATTAAGTTTAAGAACAAAAGTGCATCATCACATCAATCATCAAATCAATAAAACACAATTAATCAATAAATTATTATATCAAAGATAAGACTAAAATAAATAATAAAAATTCTGAAAGATTACTATAATTTATTAAATTATAGTAGTGGTGAGTCCCGACCAGTGAACACCACATTTGTGTAGCTCCCTGTTATCAAATACTATTTATAGGTTGTAGGCAGCGTTATGCCCTGAAAATGAATAGGCTATGAGAATTAAGTGCGCTCAACAAGTGTGTGAAGTTTAGAGAAGTTACGTCACTGAAATCACCCACAAACCAATGAGTAAAGACAAACGTTTTATTCAATAGCCAGCCCCAAGCAGGCAGGCAGAGTTCAGACTTGTCCGTCTTATCTGTCCCCTCCCTCACTAAGGCCACTGTCTCAGTGCGAGGCTCTCGAGCTCCACGTCCCGGTTGGAGGCTCGGAGTTTCTTTTTTTTTTTTCTTTTTCTTTCTATTAACGCCTTATGATGGGAAGTAATTAAGTAGGTAAAGGCAAGCGAAGGGGCAGACCCATGACACCTCCAAAAGACAAGAGGAGACACTGGTCAGCGACCAGAACCCCCACCGAGCGAAACAACGCAATGTCAACCTGCCCCAGCACCTCACAGGGCATGACCTTCCATCCCTCCACCAGCGCCCCCACCCGCCATCCCAGCTTCCTGAACAGAATTCCCAGTCAGAGAAACAATCACGTTTTGCCACTCATAACCCCTTCCAAACCCTTCAGGATGTTGAAGGCAAAAATATGGAAGCAGATTCAGCAGTCCCTCGAATAATTCGACCACCGCCAATATTTGTCAGAAATCTGAACGACTTCAGACTGATGTGCTCCCAGTTGAACGAACAAGTGGGGCCTGGCAGATATTCGTGTATCAACAGGCAGCAAGATACTAAAATAATTCCTGACAGTCCAGACACCTATAAAAAATAATACAATACTTAAAGGAAATGAATGGGCAGCACCACACATACCAGCTCAAAGAAGAGGGCTGTAAGAGTGGCGATTCGTTATTTTCACCACACAACTTCTCCAGACTTCATCAAGGAGGATTCAGTGTCAGAAACGACATTAACGTGATCATAAGGCGAGACCTCTGCCTCTAACACACCCCTGCCAATGTTCTTTGTGGACCTGGAGCCTACGCCCAACGTTCAATAGATCTACAGCTTGACCTCGCTCTGTCACTGTAGAGTAAGAGTCGAGAAGCCACATCCACGACGAGAAAAGGTACAATGTCACAAATGCCAGCAATATGGTCATACAAAAGCCTACTGTGAATACTCTCCATGGTGTGTCAAAAGTGACTTACATCAGTACGAGCTGCCCAAAATCCCGCAACATTCAAGGTACAAGAGCTGTCAGGAGTACAAGGAGCTGAAACAACGGACCCTGCCTACTCGTCAACCACAGACTGCAGCTCAGGTTCGGAAAGTGGTACCTCCACCCTCAAGGTGGAGACTATAATGCGAAACACTTGCAATGGAGATCAAGAACGACCATCTCTCGTGGTCGATCTCTATATAATGCAGTATCATCCCAAAACCTCTTCACAATTAGTCCTTCATCTCCCACTTATTGGCCCTCTGATGTAAACTGCCTTCCTGATATCCTGGACTTCTTCATCTGCAAAAACCTTACTCCTCTTAATTATTCTGCTTCTACCTTAAAAGAACTCTCTTCTGACTACAGCCCAGTTCTCCTTACGTTATCCTTAACCCCTATTCCAAAACAATTGCCCCCCTCCCTCATTAATGGTCCAGTCGACTGGACCTTGTTTAGAACTCTCATGGAAGAGTCTCTTGACCTCGGAATATCTCTGAAAACCTCTGACGATTTAGATGATGCTGTACACTTCTTTACCATAAACCTTCAGAAATGCATATGTATGGCTAATCTCAAACCAAAAATTAACAAATACTCTTCTGAGTCCCAAAAGCCACTCCCAGATTCGCTTAAAAAGCTCATAATAGTAAAACACCGCATAGGGCCTTGTCCCACAGATTGCAAAGACTTTAATCGTCTATTCAGGCTAGTAAAGCAAAAATTAGGTGCTTTACGAAATGAGGCTTTTAATGCCCATCTGTCTTCCCTCTCAGCAGGAGACAAATCACTCTGGACTGCTACTTGCAGAATCCTTAAGAGGCATGAAACTTCTACCCCCTTGCGCCGAGGAGATGGTTCCGGGCTTCTTCTGACAAAGACAAGGCCGAAATGTTTGCCCAGCACCTAAAGCAAACATTTACTCCTTAGACCTGTCCAATACCATGGAGACGGATGAGTCTCTGGGCATGCCATTACCTATGTCTTTACCACTCAAGGCAGTAACACCTTTTGAGGTCATGTCTTAATGTAACACCTTATAATCTCTAGTCTGCCTAAGCTCAAATCACTCGGATATGACTTAATCACCGGTCAAATTCTCCATAATCTTCCCAAGAAGGCAATTATATTTCTTACCTACACTATACGCCGAACTACACTCTTCCCACTCCTCTGGAAATATTCCGACATAATATTATTTCCCAAACCTGGAAAACCACCACATAATCCTTCATCCTACTGTCCTATAAGTCTCCTTTCTTCACTGTCTAAGGTATTCGAAAAAATTCTGTTAAAACGAATGATGCCTTCCATTGAACCCTACAATATCCTCCCAAATCATCAGTTTGGTTTCCGACGTAAGCATTCTACTGTCCAGCAGGTGTTTCGCGTCGTAAATTACATCTCCTCTTCCCTTGAGCGCAAAGAGTACTGCCAGAAGCTTTTTCGGATGATTCCCAAGCATTTGATAGGGTCTGGCACAGTGGTCTCTTGTTTAAACTGAAATCCGGGCTGGGAATGATAGATTTTTTTATTCTATTCCCTCTCATTATTTGTTTAAAATTTATGTGGGATAATAAACCACAACTAAATTAATATTTATGAATGAATATTGAAAAGTAAATAACGAGAGTCGATAAATAGCTAGACAATGTCAGCTCCTTCGAGCATAAGACGATGTATTCGCCTTTCTCATGGGTTAGGCTCTTGCTAGTGTGTTGGAAATTTAATAAGTTATCTAGCTCTTCCTGGTGGTGTAATGGAAGCATACCGGCCCGGAAAGCAGGAGATCCAGGTTCGAGTCCTGGCTGGGACAGATAGATTTTTTATTCTATTATCTCTCATTAATTGTTTGAAATTTATTGGGATAATAAACCACAACTAAATAAATATTTATAAAAGCAAAAATGAATTTTTTAAATAATTATTATCTTTTCAATAAGTGTAAATTTGATTAGTTTGATTGTAATTAATTTTATTTTTAGCTTATAGGTTTTTGATCTCCACACTGAAAGGCACAACGAAGGAAGGAAAAGAAACTTATAAATTGTTAACAAATGCATTTAAAATTTTCATTACAAAAAAGATAAAGCAATGATTTTTCATTGCCTAATTTTTAATTAATTAATATTTAGTTTTTATCAACTTTATGATTAAATAAGTAAAAATTAAATGCTAAAAATTTCAGTACAGAAACAAATAATAATAATAATAAATTAATAACAAAGGTTTTGAGTTCATTATAATTAATTTGGATGTTAGCAGCTGATAATTATAAGTTGGTTTAGATCTACATCGCTGAACAGTACATGGGTTGCTTCCATTGATTTAAGATATATTGAACTTTTTCATGAAAAACTTATACGTTAAATTTTGATAATTCATTCAAGATTAAAAAAGTGAAAAGTGAAGGTCATAGCATATGTAATTAACTACTTGAATGATGTTTTCTATACTATTTAAAATAAGTATAAAGAAGATTGAAACATATTCTAGTATTATCAAATATATATATACCCCTTCCAAACC